>MJUU01058917.1:12966-32970 GCA_002080025.1 Modiolus philippinarum | reverse complement strand
TCCATCCACTAGAACCAAAGTTATGCTGTCCACAGACACGAAAATACCTAATTTTACCCCTTTTTGGCCCCTTTTTTGCCTCTTTTTCAAAAACGGGTCGGGCAGGGAATGCGAAATTAAAACCCGGGCTTAAGCTTGTGCCAACATACATCATACTAAAATTTGATAACAATCCGTTCAATAGAACTAAAGTTATGCTGTCCACAGACGCCGACGCCGACGCCAAAGCCGACGCCGACGCCGACGCCAGCGCCATACCATAATACGACCGCAAAATTTTTGCGGTCGTATAAAAATAGATGAGGCAGCTTTTTACATTGTAAAAACCACCAAAAATGTAGTGAGGGAGGTGATTTTTTGTTTTTATTTTATTGAAATGGCAAAAAATAGGGTCAATGAGGGGCTTTTTCCAAGCCCAAAACTAGATAGGGGAGGGCCTGTGAACCAATAAATTATTTTTTTATGGCCTAAGTGTGGATTCAAATTCTGTTTGACACACTAACGCGTTGATACAGTAATTTGCTGGATACAGTGATTTCTTGAAATTTTACCAAACTATATCATTTCTTAGCTTCAGACTAAATATCAAGTCATTTAAAGTTAAAAATCAAAGTATCAGCAAAACAGAAAGTAATTCAGTGACAAACCTAAAAGTCACTCACACAATACAAATCATCATTTCTAAGCCAAAATTTCAAATCATTCCCTATTGTAGAAGCCAAGTAATCTGTGAAGAAAATTTCGTTCACAGAAAAAAAATCAAAGTATCGGCAAACAGGAAGTGGATACCTGACGAACTTGAAAATCTTTTACACAATACAATTCATCATTTCCAAGCTCCAGACCAAATTTCAAATCATTCCCTATTGCAAAAGCCAAGAAATCTGTGACCAAAACTTTGTAAATAGTAAAAAAAATCAAGGTATCGGCAAACAGAAAGTGGACCCCTGACAATGTTGAAAATTGCTTACACATTACAACTCATTATTATCAAGCTTCAGACCAAATTTCAAATCATTCCCTATTGTAGAAGCCAAGAAATCTGTGTAGAAAAAAATTGTTGACGGACAGACAGACAGACCGACGGACAGACAGACAGACAAAGTGAAAACTATAGGGCACCCGCATCTTGATGTGGGGCCCTAAAAAGAGGAAATAAAGAACTATAATAATGTAATATAAATAGCTAAGTATATCAAAATGATATAATGCATCCTTTAATATACCAAATTAGGATTTGCCCTTTCAGTAAAATTATTTCAATCGTATAAATCCATAAAGACAAAAGTATTTTATTATTTAAATTCCTTTGGGTTTTTTTATTAACATCCTTTTTATTTTTTGAACCCCGAAGGAACCCCGGGATATAGAAATAGGACCAAGTATCTCTGGCTTGCGAGGTATGACCCCTCCTAAACGGGACTGACCCCGAGGGAACCCCGGGATATACAAATAGGACCCATTCCGTGGTTGTGCGGGATTAATAAATACACAACCCATCTTTCAGATGGGATTTAAACTCAGGTCCACGTGTAGGAAGAAATGCAACACTTCCAGCACGTTAAAGAACCCTTGTAGCAAGCTCTTTTTGAGTGGTCTGTAGGTGATCAGCTACAAGGCTAAATTCCCCGCCCCTTTCGAATTCACCCTACTTTTCCAGTGGCAGTCAGAATTTCCCGTCCCATGACCCTTTCCATACCACAAAGTGATTACTTATTAATAAACTTGTTCTCGTCTTGATATAGCTGAAATATTGCTCAGTAGACATTTAACAATATTCAATCAATCAATCAATCAATATTTTTTTATTTTTGGCCACATCAAAAAATCATCTGTGTGATTAAAATTACGTAAACTGATCTGTATCGATGCAGACTTTTAAAGATATTTCCCATGATTCAGTAGTAGGTTTTGACGTCACAACCTACATTTACAGTCAAAATATATAATAGATTTATTTTTTCGAATTTTTTAATAAAACTTGAAATATATGCATTTTTTATTACAACCAACATGTAAAAAAACGTGAATTTTCCCTTTAAGCAAAAAAACTTAACCTGGTCACTGGACCATGAAATTGAGGTCAAGGTCAAAAGCCATAGGGCAGACTGACATGTACTAACCAAGACCAAGCTATATACCAAATATAATTGATCTATAGCTTGAAGTTATTGAGAAACAGACTTACGCAAAAAAACTTAACCTATAGTCACTGGTCTGTGAAATTGAGGTCAAGGTGAAAAGCCATATGTCAGACTGACATGTACTAATCAAGACCAAGCTATATACCAAATATCATTGACCTATAGCTGGTAGTTATTGAGAAACAGAATTAAGCAAAAAAACTTAACCTGGTCACTGGACCGTGAAATTGAGGTCAAGGTCAAAAGCTATATGGCAGACTGACATGTACTAGCCAAGACCAAGCTATATACCAAATATCATTGACCTATGAGAAACAGACTAATAAGCAAAAAACTTAACCTGGTCAGTGGACCATGAAATTGAGGTCAAGGTCAAAAGCCATATGGGAGACTGACATGTACTAACCAAGACCAAGCCATATACCAAATATCATTGATTGATTGATTGATTAGTTAGAGTTTAACGTCCAATGAGCAATATTTCAGCTATATCAGGACGAGAACAAGTTAATCAATTCAAAAAAATTGTATGTAAAAGAAGAAAGAAATAAAGGTGGAAGGGACAACCGGGGTAACGACTTTTGATTGCCACTGGAAAAGGGGAGAAATGGGTAGGGGCAGGAAATTTAGCCTTCCATACGACACCCAGTGTGTCTGCTCTCTTTAGAGAAATATAGAAGGGGTCTTTATACTGCATGGAGCATGGCATTTCTCCAAACAGTTTGGCTACAATGGTTCGCGGTCAGGCTTTCTGTATTATGACCTGACTACCCCGCATAGACACATTCCCCTATCTGCCAAATGGGGCGCATCCGGCAGCTCTGTAGCCGGAGCCCCTGAAAACCGATGCAGGTGCCCGGCCTCTGTTAGGATTCTTAGACTCATACTCCAAGATCAGAGGATGCTGCGAGCCTATTCATAGGCCGGGACCGTGCACGGCGGCCAAATATCATTGACCTATAGCATGTAGTTATTGAGAAACAGACTTAAGCATAAAAACTTAACCTGGTCAATAGACCGTGAAGTTGAGGTCAAGGTCAAAAGCCATATGGCAACTGATATGTACTAACCAAGACCAAGCTATATACCAAATATCATTGACCTATAGCTTGTAGTTATTGAGAAACAGACTTAAGCAAAAAAACTTAACCTGGTCACTGGACCATGAAATTGAGGTCAAGGTGAAAAGCCATATGGCAGACTGACATGTACTAACTAAGACCAAGCTATATACCAAATATCATTGACATGTCACTTGTAATTATTGAGAAACAGACTTAAACAAAAAAACTTAACCTGGACTTAAGCAAAAAAACTTAACCTGGGTACTGGACCGTGACTCTGAGGTCAAGGTCAAAAGCCATATGGCAGACTGACATGTACTAACCAAGACCAAACTATATACCAAATATCATTGACTTCTAGCTTCTAGTTATTGAGAAATGGACTTAAGCAAAAAACTGGTCACTGGACCGTGAAATATAGGTCAACGTCACGTGAATTTGGGTCCGACAGATAGGGTTTGCTGTAAGCAACCTATGGACCAAATATGAAGTTCCTACTTCTATATAATAACTTGAGTTTACGCCGCCGTCGCCGCATACTTTGCACGCCTGTGACTCGCTTTCCGCGACTTTCGTCGCGGGCGAGACAAAAAATGCTGGTCTTTGACTCAGTTTGATAGTATCAGTAAATTAACCAAAATTGGAATCGAAATTTTTGAAATCTCAGCATTGAAAATTTTTGTTTTCACTAAAATTCATTCAAAAAGCATGGTTGCTAACAAGAATTCCCTAAAACTGCTTGTCTTTGAGAGTTGCAGGAAATTTACCAAAATTCGTTGGAACCGAAGTTTCAGAAAATTTATGTCTGGTATGAAAAACTCCTAAAATATTTGATTGTATGCAAAAATTTCAAAAATTGTTAGTCTTGAACATTTTCAGGAAATTTACCAAAGTTGGAACTGGAATAAATCCTGAAAGTTTATTGCTTATCTATAGACTATATGAAACAATTCTACATCAAAATTAAATTTCCTAAGTTCCGATTTGTAACATTGTTGATATATATGGACCAAAAAGAAAATTTAGTTGAATTCATTGAGTGGAAAATATAGGTCAAGGTGACATAATTCTGGTATGGATGTTGGTTACTACTAAAGATATAACCACTTACCAATCATCATCCGTCTATGGCATGTAGGTACTGAGATATAGTGGAAACAAAAAAATCTGATTAAAAAAAGGCAAACAAATGGCTAAATTTACGGAAAAATTGGAATTTTTTTTTTTTTTTTTTTCATAAATATACTTGGGATTCAATAATGAAGTTGTACAGAATATTGTGTCAAAAATTAATTGCTATTGAGCAATTTTTCAGAAAGTTATTGAAGTTCAAAAAAAAAGGGCTACGCTGAGTGCAGCATGATACCACCGTAGCATGTCGACCACTGAAAATTGGAACAAGTGTAATTTAAAGTCAATGTGGACACAGTTAAGAGCTTATCACAGTATCTAAATGGACAGAATAAGTAGCTTGACACAGTAATTAGCTGGACACAAACTAGGGAACATAAAATTAGGCCTTTAGATCCCTGAAAGCTATAACTGTATGACTTATTCTAAATCTATTGACATACTACCAGTCAGGGGTGCAACTTGAATAAGTTATCACCAAAATCAATCAAAATGTATAACTGACTTTCGTTGGATAACTTATTATATATATATGAGTTACTGTTTTGTTAATCAAGGAACATTACTCTGCTGATAACTTCATTCAGTTATTGAAGTCTTTTTTACATTATATTCAGTTTTATTGGAATTCTTACTTATTGGTCACAGTTAAGTCTATTATTACACGTGTATTAAGTAGTTCAAATTGACCACAATCTACTGATGGCCTGTCTAATTGATTTTAATGAACCATTTCAAAAATAATTGAGATTTAATTTCAAAAGGATCCAATCTTTATGGGGGTTGGCGCATGTATTTCCTCTCTTTGCGCATTTATATTTGATAGGTAATTACACAGTTAAGATTCCAAACCATATTGGAATAAAAGGGCTATGCCAAGCACAGCATGATACAACCGCATCATGTCGACCACTGAAATTTGAACAAGTGTAATTGAAAGTGAGTGTGGACATACTAAAGAGCTTGACACAATATTTACATAGACACAATAAGGAGATTGACCCAGTAATTAGCTGGACATAAGCTAGGGGAAATGAAAATTAGCCCTTATGACTCCTTATGGTTCCTCTTTGACTTGGAAACAGTAAGAGCTACGCCAAATCCATTGTCATACTACTGAAAACTTATATCAAGAGGAATCCAAAGAAAACAATCCCATCGAAATCTGATGAAAAATAAAACTTTTAGGTAATCTGCAAATTTGCAGTTTTGGCCTTTTTGACCACTTATAGCTGGGAAACGATAAGAGCTACACCAAATCCTTTGACATACTACCGAAAGCTTATATCAAGAGGAATCTAAAGAAAAAATCCCACTGAAATCCGATGAAAAATAAAAATTTTAGGTAATCTGCAAATTAGCAATTTGGCCCCGTTTGGCCCCTCATAGCTAGGTAAGGAAATAAGTTACCAAAAATCTAAAAGCAGAGCATTGTGTTAATTTTTCATAAGTAATCCATTGAAAAAACCTGCATCAAAATCTGACAAAAAATTTTTAAAAAATTTTTTGGATTTGCCCTTTTGGGCCCCCATTTATCTCAGGAACGGCTACGTTAAATCAGTTGCCATACTACAGATTGGAAATTTCCTCAGGAGCACACTGAAAGAAACCCCATCAAAAGCCGATTAATAACAAAGATTCTACAGACAATTATGTGAAAACACCAAATTTAACCCTTTTTGGCCCCTTTTTTAATAAAGGGTGGGGTCACAATGACCAAAACTAATCAAAGCCTTCCTTTTGTACCAAAGAAAATTATGTTAAAATTTTTGATCTACTGGAACTAAAGTTATTGACCAAAAACAAAAGTGTCTACAGACAACAACAACGCCAACGACAATGACGACGATGACAGCACCATACCAATATACGACCACAAAAATTTTTGCGGTCGTATAAAAACTATTGTATGTTTTAGAAAAATCTTTATCATAAAGAAATTTGTAATCAAAGTTGGACATTTTCAAGAAATCAACATTTGATAACTTAAATGAGTTATTGCTGAAAATACATAATCACTCAATTCAGTTACACAAAAGTACTTCGAATAGGTTACACCCCTGACTGTACTACTGACAGCTTACATCAAAATGAATCCACAGAAAAAAATTCCCAACGAAATGCAATTAAAAATAAATATTTTACATATCATGCACATTTTGAAAAATTAAGATTTCGGCCCCATTGACCCCTTTTACCTCAAAAACAGTAAGAGATATGCCAAATTTGTCACATACTTCTGAAAGCTTACAACAAGAGGAATCTAAAGAAATAAATCCCATCAAAATCTGATGAAAATAAAGATTTTACATCTTGAGACATTTCAATTTTGGCCCCTTAGACCCCTTATATCTCAGAAAAGGTAAAAGATATGCCAAATCTGTTGACATTTTACTGAAAACTTATAACAAGAATAATCCAAGAAAAAAATCCCATCAAAATCCGATAAAAAATAAAAATTTAAGGTGATATGCACATTTGCAATTTTGGCCCCTTTTGGCCCTCATAGCTCAGAAGGAAACAAGTTATCAAAAATCAAATGGTTATGGGCTATGTTAACTTTTCATAAGGAACCAACTGCAAATAAAGGGCTAGGCCGAGCACAGCATGATACGACCGCAGCATGTCGACCACTGAAATTTGAACAACTGTTATTGAAAGTGAGTGTGGACTACTAAAGAGCTTGACACAATAATTACATGGACACAATAAGGAGATTGACCCAGTAATAAGCTAAACACAAACTACGGAAAATGAAAATTAGCCCTTATGACTCCTTATGATTCCTCTTTGACCCCTTATAGCTCGGAAACTGTGAGAGCTACGCCAAATCCATTGACAAACTACTGAAAGCTTATATCAAAAAGAATCCAAGGAAAAACTCCCATCGAAATCTGATGAAAAATAAAAATTTCAGGTAATCTGCATTACGCAGAGAAAAATTCAGTCAAATACTGGACCATATAGAAATCGGAATATAAAACAGCAAATAATTAATCAAATGAATAATAATTCATCTCTATGACAAGAATTGAAATTGAATAGCACTAAGAATTTCATACAAGAAGTGAGATTTGAACATCAAAAGCTACATGATGAGAATAGAAAATTTAATCAATAGAAATTTGCACATACTGATTTTTCAAAACATTGATCAAATCACTCATGATAGTTGTTCGAATCTTCGAATACTTGACAACTGAAAAACATGTTGATATTTTTACAAAGCATAAGATCATAAAAATGATCGGTCAATGCGTGCAATAAAAAGATGCATGGTCCAACATAATGTATGACAAAATGCATTATTGAAATCTGTAAAACACAAGCGACTGACCACTGACGAGACCCACCGCTAAAATAAAAATAGGGGTTGAAACACCTAAATTTAACACTAAAACCAGTACACTAGTACAATAAAGTGCATCATAAGACTACATATGAAAAGCAATAAAGAAAGGAAGTGAGAAATTTAGGAACCAGCATCAATGAATATAAAGCAGTAAAACAATATATATTCAACTACACATTACAAGCTTAGCATCACAAGGACAATACTTCTTGTGGCTTTTAAGTTTGTCAGTACTGAGATAAGAGTGGGTAATTTCAATTGCAAATTGATACTGCGGCATCGCTGCAACCTTACCTAGCTTGAGTATCTTATTTATACATGTACATGTATATTTGGAGATCTCTTAGTACTGGGAAATGATTAAGTCACTAGTTAATTGTCAGACGTAAAAAATCCCACACAAAAATAAAAGAATCTTTGAAAGTAAAAATGCTGGTGTGAATTTAACATATTACAAAGAAAATCTTACTGCTCTGTTACACAGAAGAGCCAAGAAATTATCGTAATCCATAAAAATAATGAATGCATAGAGTTATCAAACAGTTATCAATAAAGCAGGTGACTAATAAATAAATAAACATAAAAACTCCTATTATAACTGAAAATATTTGAAGTGGATTCACAAATAATCATTCAAAGATTGAAGTTGGTCAAAACAGTTTGCAGAAATGAAAACAACATGTTGGACACCAAGCCTAAATTTATTGCACCATTTGACCGCACAACAACACTATAATTCTTATAAAGCGAAGAAAATCAATCAACAACAAGAGCTGTCGCCGAATTGGAGCCAAATATACCCCCGCTAATTGAAGCCTGAATCGATATGGCAAGTGCAAAATTAAGTTGGTGTGGACACATTACAAGTGTGGACACAGTACAAGTGTGGACACAATACAAGTATGGACACAATGAAATAATCTTCAAGAAAGAACTTTTCACAAGGGTTCCAATGAAAACACTCTAAATCAGACAAATATAAAATTCACCTTTTTTCAGCCTATTTGATATTTTTACACATCTACATATAGTGTTCTTCCTTTGTCTAAAGGGCGACCAAATATAGCGGTTGGCGACTAAATATAACTAGAGGCTCAGAGACTGCGAGCCTGTATCGCTCACCTGGCTGCTACGCAATACATGACTAAAAAAGATGTTTTCTTACAGATGGGGTCAAATGTTTAGCTATGTTCTTCATTAGCACCCGTGTTTTTTGTCTGATCCTATTGAAATGAATAATCTTTGCAAAGGACCTTATATACATTTCAGAGATGATGATTATAAGAATGGTTATCTCATTCCTGGCTCCAATGTTAAACTATGTTCTGCACTGGCAGCCAAATTTTTAAGGGAATCAGAAAAATTTCGGCAATCGACATAAAAGACCTTCCATACATTATTCCTGTAGAGTTTGCTTCAATTTGCTTCAGTAGCTTCAGAGGAGATAGAAAATATATTCTTTTCCCATAGGGTCACATGTTAAACTATGTTCTGCACTGGTGGCCATTTTTTTTTCACAGATCAAAAAAATTTCAGCAAACTAGGTAGAGGACCTCCCATAAATCATTCCTGTAAAGTTTGGTTCAATTTGCTTCAGTGGAGATAGTCAATATATGCTTTTCCCTAAGGTTCCATGTTAAACTATGTTCTGCGCTGGCGGCCATGTTTTTGCGCGGATCGAAAAAATTTCGACAAACTAAGTAAAGGACCTTCCATACATCATTCCTGTAAAGTTTAGTTCCATTTGCTTCAATGACTTCAGAGGAGATAGCAAATATTTGCTTTTCCCATAGGGTCCTATGTAAAACTATGTTCTGCGCTGGCGGCCATATTTTTTCGCGGAACAAAAAAATTTCGGCAAACTAAGTAAAGGACCTTCCATACATCATTCCTGTAAAGTTTGGTTCAATTTGCTTCCGTAGCTTCAGTGGAGATAGCAAATATATGCTTTTCCCATAGGGTCCCATGTTATGTTCTGCGCTGGCGGCCATGTTTTTTCGAGGAACAAAAAAAATTTCAGCAAACTAAGGAAAGGACCTTCCATACATCATTCCTGTAAAGTTTGGTTCAATTTGCTTTGGTAGCTTCAGAGGAGATAGCAAATATATGCTTTTTCCCATAGGGTTCTATGTTTAACTATGTTCTGCGCTGGTGGCCATGTTTTTTGGTGGATCGGAAAAATTTCGGCAAACTAAGTAAAGGACCCTCCATACATACGTAAAGTTTGGTTCAAATTGGTCCAGTGGTTTCTGAGGAGATAATCAAAATGTAAAAAGTTTACGGACGGACGACGGACGCCAAGTGATGGCAAAAGCTCACATGGCCTTTGGCCAGGTGAGCTAAAAATCGGTTGCCCGTTGGGCCACCAAATTGTTACATGTTGGCGACTAGAAAAAAGTCTTTTTTTTTAGCTTCTCTGACATTGATTTGTATTTTTAGTATCAACGTTTGAAACTTTAAAGTTACAATATGTTATGCGTCTTTCAGACTGTTTCTGAAGTGAAGTGGGCACGATTACTCAAATACTCAAGCTATCGGCTTTTTGAAATACTTTAGAAAGTCAATTGATTGATAAGTGTATGTTTTTTGTCAAGTGAACAATATTTCAGTTATATCAGGACGAGAACCAGTCGAAAATTCAGCAAAATAAAAAGTAAAATAAGAAGTAAATGAGGTGGCAGGGATAATCAGGGCAATGAGTTTTGATTGCCACTGGAAACTAGAGGCTCCCAGGAGCCTGTATCGCTCACCTGGCTTTCATTTGCCACAATGAAGCTAACATTTTAAGTTATACAGCTGAAGTTAAGTCTCTCAAACTTTGTTGAGCTCAAACACCACCAATATCTTAAACTGTATTTAAAGTCTGATCTTGTTTTACTATATTTCTCTGTTGCCCTTTGTTGACAAAAATGTACTTGCGTATGACCACTTTCAACACCAGTTTTGAAGTTGAGACATAATTTTGCAAATGGGGGTCAACATCAATTTTTAAAACCATACTTTTAAGTTACCACATCAATATTTATTTGGAAACCAAATTTCTCTGAAATAGGAAAATGTTGAATTATCCTGCCTTTTTGGTGGCCATTTTAAAAATGGCGGTCAGCAAACAATTTTCCACACGACTTTTGAAGTCGCTACATCAATTTGGACACCAAATTTCATTGAAATCAGACAATGTTGAATTGGCCCGCCTTTTTTGGCAGCCATTTTAAAATGGCGGTCAGCAAACAATTCTTAACATCAGTTTTGAATTCACAACATCAATATCAACTCAGAAACCAAATTTCATTGAAATTGGACAATATTGAATTTTCCCGCCTTTTTTGGCAGCCATTTTGAAATGGCGGTGAATGAACAATTTTTTACATTGGTTTGAATTTGCGTCATCAATACCCATTTGGAAACCAAATTCCATTGAAATTGGACAATGTTAAATTTTCCCGCCTTTTTTGGTGGCCATTTTGAAAATGGCTGTCAACGAAAAATTTTCAGCATCTGTTTTGAAGTCGCAACATCAATATCCACTTGGAAACCAAATTTCATTGAAATCGGACAATGTTGAATTTTCACGCCTTTTTTGGCTGCCATTTTGAAAAGGGTGGTCAATAAACAATTTTATACACCAGTTTACACATTGTCATAGCATGGCAAACATTTTAATCAATTTACACTAAACCTTCATCTTCTCTAGTTATGAATTTATTTGAAAATTCCATGAAAAAGGGCAACAACTCCTACAAAGATTTTTGGATTTTCTTCAAAATTTCAGGGTGGGTAGATCTTGATATGCTGAACCTTTTTGCAATTTACACTTGACCTCTTTCTGATACACTTTTTAAAATAAAAAAAATATAAATATTAAAATTTAGAAAATTTTACAGAAAAAGGGCAATAACTCCAACACTAGATTTCAGATTTTCTTTAAAATTGCAGGACAGGTAGATCTTAACATGCTGATTATTTTCACTCCCAATCAGATTTTTGATATCTGTAACGGTTTTCGAGTTATTTGCAAAAAATGCAATTTACTCCTTTGTTCTATTTTTAGTAACAGCAGCCATGTTGCTCGGTTTTCAGACTAATCGAACACAATTTTGAAACTGTCTACCCTGGTGATGATTCAGGTCAAGTTTGGTAACAATTGGCCCAGTGGCTTCTGAGGAGAAGATTTTTTAAATTGATGACAAAAAGTATGAAATTTCTTAAATTTGACCAATAAAGGGCAAAACTCCTTTATGGGTAGTGAGATTTTCTTCAAAATTTCAAGGTGGGTAGATCTTGATATGCTGAACATTTTTGCAATTTAAAGTTGACCTCTATCTGTTATAGTTTTTGCAATAAAAAATAAAGAATATCAAAATTTTGAAATTTTCACAGAAAAAGGGCAATAACTCTAAGACGGGTTTTCTGATTTTCTTCAAAATTGCAGGGCAGGTAGATCTTGTCATGTTGATCACTTTAACTCCATGTCAGAAGTTTGATATCTCTAATGGTTTTTGAGCTATTTGCCAAAAACAGCAATTTACCCCTATGTGCTATTTTTAGAAACAGCAGCCATGTTGTTTGGTCCTCAGACTAATCGAACACAATTTTGAATCTAGATACCCTGGTGATGATTCAGGCCAAGTTTGGTTCAAATTGGCCAAGCGGTTTCAGAGGAGAAGATTTTTGAAAAAGTTTATGACGGACGGACAGACGGACGACGGACGCCAACGGACGCCAAGAGATGGCAATAGCTCGCATGGCCTTTTAGGCCAGGTGAGCTAAAAAGGGAAGAAATGGGTAGGGGCAGGAAATTAAGCCCTCCATGACGTTTCGGAACTAAAGAATGCTCTCTTATAAGTATCTAGATTGCTAAATTAGTTAAGTTTAACATTCAATGCATATACCATGACACGAACAAGTAAATCAATCAGATATATTTAAAAGAAGAAACAAAGGTGAAAGAGGGTCTCATTGGGGTCTAAGCGTGACACGGGATCAACCGTTTTTCTGTAAGCGTGACTCGTGAAAGTCAAATTGTGGGTGAAAACGGGAAACGAAGTAGAGCGGGATACGTGAAATTAGATAAAAATGCTTCGGGAATTCGGGAAAATGATAATTTTCTAAGCGGGAAGTACAGTTTTTCGCTATCAAAAACTTTAATGTATGTACGATTTACAATGAGTGATGTTCTGCAAGATACCTCTTGATCTTCGACTGGATCTTGGAAAATATATATAAACCGACGGAATATTGGATGGCCAGTACTCAAATCTACGAAGATGTGAGAAGTATTTTTTGAACATGCATATACTACCACATGTATTGGAATGGCTTTTAAGAAATAGCCAGACTCCTTCATAAGTTGACAGAACACGGTGAAAATATTTAATGTCACGAGAGTGTCAGGTGGCAAACTTAAAAAGTGTCTTGTGTAGGCTCAAATTTCCAGATACCCATAACGTAGATATCAGACATCGAAGCCAGCTCCTTTGGAATAGGAGCTTAATTGTCTAAAATACAAGGTGAAAAAGAGACTATGACAGCTAATTTTAGTACAAGTTTGCCGGAATACACAAGACCGCAGTTATGACATAACTCATCGTGAATTATTTGCAATAGCATCTGCTATAAAGCATTTCTAGATGAATTGCCGTTCCTTGTCAGGATAGATCATGGTGCCCTTGACTGGCTTAAAAATTTCAAGAACTTTGAAGGCCTTATTGTGTCTGCAAGGTTTAGTATCAGTATGCAAGGTGTAAACACTTGATTCACTCAGAATAAAAAGAAGTCTAAAATTGTAAAACTGAATTCAAGCACTGAAACTTTGTATGCTAATAGGTTTGATGGCTTCAGAATCGGCTTTCCTATTATGTTCATCGTGTCTGAGTTTTGTCCAAAATGACCGACAGCTAGGTATTAAGTTTAACATTAATTTTAAAAACAAATACATTCAAAAGCCTTCTCTTCTTAGCGTTAACTGCTTACTAAAATGGCTTACACAATCAAAATAACATTTTATCCCGAAAAAAAAAAAAAAAACGTATCACTGTTTACATAATACTCTATTTTCTAAAAAGTGAATAAGCGTGATCTAGAAAAACACAAAAATGGTAAGCAGGATACGGGAATTTAACAAAACGTTAAGCGTGGTCCGGGATCAGAACCCTCCAATGAGACCCCCGTGGAAGGGACAACCAGGAAACAAGTTTTGATTGCCTCAGTAAAAGGGGAGAGATGGATTTAGCCTTCTTTTATACTACATGAAGCGTGGCGTTTCTAAACACAGTTTGTGTACAATTGTTCGCGTACAGTCTTTCCGCATCATGACCTGTACACTCCGAATAGACATGAAATTCCCCTTTCCACAAGTGGGATTCTGTTAACCCAATAAGGTGCTTATAATCATGCTATGGAAATATCTGTGGCGACCAAAAATTACTGCCTGGCGACCAATTTTTTGACAATGGTGGCCAGCTGGCAACCTTCACTAAAAGTCTACTTTGAGGCCTGATATACCATTGCTGCTAGGTAGAATTTCAAAAATGGAAGTGATCTTTGATGATTTCATCAAATTTACCAAAATTGGAATAAAAGATTTTTGCAATTCAGTTATTGAAAATTTGTGTTTTGACAAAAAAAAATTCAAAAGTGTATGGTTGCTAGGTAAAATTTCCAAAATTAAATGGTCTTGGAGAGTTTCAGGAAATTTACCAAAATCGGAATGAAAGATTTTTGCAATTCAGTTATTGAAAATTGGTGTTTTGACAAAAAGAAACTAAACAATGTATGGCTGCTATGTAAAATTTCCAAAATTAAAGGTCTTAGAGAGTTTCAGGAAATTTACCAAAATTGGAATAAAAAATTTTTGCAATTCAGTTATTGAAAATTGGTATTTTGACAAAAAGAATTCAAAAATGTATGGTTGCTAGGTAAAATTCCCCAAATTAAATGGTCTTGGAGAGTTTCAGGAAATTTACCAAAATTGGAATCATAGATTTTTGCAATTCAGTTATTGATAACTGGCGTTTTGACAAAAAGAAATTAAAAAATATATGGTTGCTAAGTAAAATTTCAAATTAGAGTTTCAGGAAATTTACCAAAATTGGAATCAAAGATTCCATTTAAAAAAATTGCTGTTTAAACATAAAGGACAAAAAAGATGCTAAGGAGAATTTCAAAAATTAAATCGATGAGCGGTATCAAAAATTCAATCATAAACTTCAAAGCCTTGAAGTCACAGCATCTGTTTGGCACTAAAACAATGCTGTTCATGTTATGATGTATAATTATACAAAGTTTCATCCAGATATCACACCTCCTTCAAGGAAAACTACCTTCAACCTAAACCTTAACCTGTAGTATATCAATATATTCACTCCTGATATTCAAAGTCCCTGAGGTCACAGCATCCGTTTCATTCCAAAATGTTGCAGTTCATGTCTTGGTCTATCTGTATACAAAGTTTCATCAAGATATCATACCTCCTTCAAGGTAAACTACCTTCAACCTATACTTTAACCTGTAGTATATCAAATATTCACTCCTGATATTCAAAGTCAATGACCCATGACCCTGAGGTCACAGCATCCGTTTCATTCCATAATGTTGCAGTTCATGTCATGGTCTATCTGCATACAAAGTTTCATCAAGATATTATACCTCCTTCAAGGTAAACTACCTTCAACCTAAACCTTAACCTGAGCATTACGGACAAACGGACGGACAACGTACCTGAAAACTATATACCCCTCCTACTTCGTAGGCGGGGCATAAAAACTGCAATTTACCCCTATGTTCTATTTTTAACCACAGCAGCCATGTTGGTTTTCCGATCTGCACCAAAATCACAAACTTTAGTCTCCTCGTGCCCAGGAACATTTGTTTCAAGTTTGGTCTCATTTGACCCAGTTGTTTCGGAGAAGATTAAACTGTAAAAGTTTACAGACGGACAACGGACGACAGTCAAATACCAAGTGATGGCAAAATAAAGCTCACATGGCCTTTGGCCAGGTGAGCTAAAAATGAATCATAAAATTCAAAGCCAATGAACAACGACCTTAAAGTCATAGCATCTGTTTGGCACCAAAACATGTAATGATCTATCATTATATACATATTTTCATCAGGATATCAAATCTCCTTCGAAGAAAACTAGTGTTGAGAATCGGATAAAAAATCATAATCGATTAATCGGAATAATCGGATGTATCCTTCAGATTCAATTATCAATTAAAATGGAATATCTTTATAAAGCTTTTATTGACATTATGGTTTTAAACATGTTTCCTGTTCTTGTATTAAGTTTTGTATTGCATGCATATTTAAAACACGATTTTCTGCCATTTGAAAAAATTATGACATTTTAATAAGCATGAATGATTCTTTATTCACGAGGCATTAAACAATGGAATATTTTGAGAGCAATTTCATACAATATGCTATAATAAGAAAACTCCACTTCCGAAGATTTTATTACTCTTCTTCACCAATTCTATTATTATCAGACAGAAAAAAATGCTTTTTCTCTTTAAATATTTGAAATTTTATGCAAATTTAACTGGCATCCGATTATCGATTAATAAATCATAATCAAATCAATCAATTTCATGATCAAAATCGATCAATTAACAATTATAATCAACAAGTGTGGATCGTATTGCAAGGCAATACCAAGTACCCTACCAGAAAGCAAAGCTTTGTTACACCAGCAAAAATAGTAAAAAAGTTTTCCGCGTCAAAGGCCCACAAAAATCAGTGGACTGGAACCTAACTTAATCTTGTTCTGTAACTCATTGAGGTAGACTCACAAACCAAATATTAACTCAATACCTGCAATGGTTTTGAAAAAAAAATGCGGAAAACTGATATTTTACTAAAATTTTCTAAGTAAAAGGCCCATAACTCTGTCAAAAATCGGTGGACCAGAACCAAACTTAAACTTGTTCTGTAACTCATTGAGGTAGACTCACATACCAAAAAAAATGTAACTCATTGAGGTAGACTCACATACCAAATATTAGATAAATACCTGCAATGGTGTAGAAAAAAAGTGTGGAAAACTGATATTTTACTAAAATTTTCTAAGTCAAAGGCCTATAACTCTGCCAAAAATCAGTGGACCGGAACCAAACTTAAATTTGTTCTGTAACTCATTGAGGTAGACTCACATACCAAATATTAGATCAATANTTGCACTCATTAAGGCAATTAATTTGATGAAACATCTTATTGTTATAATGCGTAGTTGTTGAGAAATGAACTTTAACGCAAAATTAAACCAAAGTCACTCAAGCGTAAATAGTAGGTCATGGATCCCTAATTGTTAGTGAATCTGTAAGTACTAATCAAGGTGCATGTACTGATGCAATATTATCAAAATACCACAAGAGGTTGCCAATATATGGACCTAAACGCAAATCTTAACATCGGGACGTACGGACGTACGGACGTACGGAGAAGGGTAAATCTATATGCCCCTTCCACTTCGTGGCGGGGCATAAAAATGCAGAAAACTGATGCAGGACTGACGGACAGACAGAAAGACGGACGGATTGCAAACCTAAAGTCCCCTTCGGCTATCGCCGGTAGGGGACTAATAATCTGAACATCAGTAACAACCTGAACTTTAACCTGTAGTATAATGTCAAACATTCACTCATAATATTCAACGCCAAAAACCCATGACCTTGTGGTCATTGCATCCCTTTCCTTCCAAAATTTTTAAGTTCATGCCATGGTCTATCAGCATACAAAGTTTCATCAAGTTTTCAAACCTCCTTCAAGGTAAACTAACTTGGATGTGGTTTGTTTCCATTGATTTATTCACTTTTTTACCTTTTGGGGCCATTTAGGGCTTGCTATTTGGTGTGAGGTTCCTCACTATGTTGAAGACCGTATGGTGACCCCTAGATCCTTTGTTTTGGGTTGTTTTAACCTGGATATGGGATGTTGTCTCCTTGACATTTACCCCATTTCCTTTCTTTTTCATATTCAGCTAAACCTTAACCTTAAGTTTATAAAATATTCACTCCTAATATTCAAAGTCAATGACCTTGAAGTAATAGCATCTGTTTCCTTCCAAAATGTTGCAGTTCATGTCATGTTGTATCTGTATAGAAAGTTTCATCAAGATATCAAACCTCCTTCAAGGTAATCTACATGTACCTTCAACCAGTGAACCTAAACATCCTGTAGTATATCAAATAATCATTCTTAATGTTCAAAGTCAATGCCCCGTGACCTTGGTCATAGCAGCCATTTCCTCCTGAAATGTTGCAGTTCATGTCATGGTCTATCACCATACAAAATTTCATCAAGATATCAAACCTCCTTCAAGGTAAATAACCTTCAACCTAAACCTTAACCTGAGCATTACAGAGGGACTGACAGACTGAGGGATGAACAGACAGAGAATGTACCTGAAAACTATATACTCCTCCTACTTTGTAGATGGGGCATAATCAAATAAAATAAAATGCAAGCACAGTATAAGCACATCATTTGTTAAGAAAGTTGTAACTGGGTATTTGTCTGGTACTTGAAAACAAGAACTCCCTCCTGCTTTCTTCATAAGGGTACTTTTGAAAACAAACTGTTTGTGATTGAATTCCAATTGCTCTGTTAAGGGTGAAACTCAAAAAAATCTTCCACACAAGAGTGGACCCTAATAGATGTCTCGCCCGTCCCTGCTTGTCACTAAAACAGTCATGTACTACTCAAGAGCAACCTACAAGCCAAATATTATTACCATTCAACTTACAGTAATTAAGAAACTATTATAATCAGAAACACTCAACTTTGTTCACTAGACCATGAAATTGAGGTCAAGGTCAAAAGCTATATGGCAGACTGACATGTACTAACCAAGACCAAGCTATATACCAAATATCATTGACCTATGGCTTGTAGTTATTGAGAAACAGACTTAAGCAAAAAAACTTAACCTGGTAATATAAAGTTCCTACATCAAAGGCTTCTATATAAAAACTTGAGTTTACGCCGCCGTCGCCGTCATACTTTGCACACCTATGTCTCGCTTTCTGCGACTTTCGTCGCGGGCGAGACAAAAACTGTCTCCAACATGAGTATGATACATTTGTTTTAAGTATAACCCTTTTTTATGCAATTTCTATTGTATTTTTTTAAGACCACATATCTATTACATTAAATCATGTCTCGCTAAATTGTCCATCAATAATTTACTTGTAAACTTAATTTTATTTCGCTAAAATGTACACATTTTCTCTTGCTAAAATGTCCACCATAATTTTCACTAAAATGTCCTTCGCCAACAGTCATAATTATATATCTGTTAATGGTTTCTCAGTAATATGTAATTGTAAAATGTTTATTAATCACCAATGGCAATCACCAATGGCAATGTGGGAGAATCATTATTATTATTATAGGAACTGAAATTTAAAATTAGTGGTGTTCAATCGGATGAAAATACCAACCGATTATCTATCGTAATCGGTTAGGCTTAACTGACCTATTATCGGTCATAATCAGTTATCCTGCAATTCTTCCTTTAATTTTGCTTTAGGACTTTTGAATATGTGTCTATAGTATGAAGTGCTTGCTTTTCCATGGAACTAATGAATATATTCTTACAAAACAGAATGTACATTCTAAATGGTTTAGTTTGTAAATGTGAAATTTGTACATACAAATGTACACAATAAAGCATAAGTTCCTTTGCTTTAATTTAGATAACCACTGACTTTCCCCATAAACCTATGGACTACTTGAAGACTGTTTTGACTAAGTTTGGTTCCAACTGGCCTATTAGTTTTTCAATTGGGAAGATCTTTGAAATTGTTCCAATAGAATCCAGTGTTAAACTATGATTCACTGGCAGCCATTTTGATAGAATCAAAACTTGCTGGACATATTATAAAATGAGTCTATCTGAGGTGCATTGTGACCAACTTTTGTTGCAATAGTACTGATAGTTTCAGAGAAAAGGATTTAAAATATGTTCCCATAAGGTCTGCTGTTAAACTATGCTCCCTGCTGGTGGCCATCTTGTTTCTGGTATAGGATCTTTTGTACAGAGGATAACCCAAGGATTACTGTAACTTATTTTAGTTCCATTTCGGCAAGCAGTTTGTGAGAAGATCTTTATATATGTGTCCCATAGGCTCCAGTGTTAAATTATGTTCCCTTCTAGCAGCATCTTTGAACCCCAAATTGTTTTATATAGGGACCACCCAAGGACTTGTAACCAAGTTCATTGTTCCAATTGCCCCAGTAGTTTCAGAGGAGAAAATCTTTAAATTAAAATGTTCATGACGGACAGACAAAGAAGAAGGACAATGGACAG
>MJUU01058917.1:0-11622 GCA_002080025.1 Modiolus philippinarum | reverse complement strand
TAAGCAAAAAAACTTAACCTGGTCACTGGACCGCGAAATATAGGTCAAGGGCAGATAATTTTGGGTCCGACAGATAGGGTTCACCGTAAGCTACCTATGGACCAAATATAAAGTTCCTACATCAAAGGCTTCTATATAAAAACTTGAGTTTACGCCGCCGTCGCCGTCATACTTTGCACGCCTATGTCTCGCTTTCTGCGACTTTCGTCGCGGGCGAGACAAAAACTGTCTCCAACATGATTATGATACATTTGTTTTAAGTATAACCCTTTTTTATGCAAATTCTATTGTATTTTTTTAAGACCACATATCTATTACCTTTAATTATGTTTCGCTAAATTGTCCATCAATAATTTACTTGTAAACTTAATTTTATTTCGCTAAAATGTACACATTTCCTCTTGCTAAAATGTCCACCATAATTTTCACTAAAATGTCCTTCGCCAACAGTCATAATTATATATCTGTTAATGGTTTCTCAGTAATATGTAATTGTAAAATGTTCATTAATCACCAATGGCAATGTGGGAGAATTATTATTATTATAGGAATTGAAATTTTTAGTGGTGTTCAATCGGATGAAAATACCAACCGATTATCTACCGTAATCGGTTAGGCTTAACCGACCAATTATCGGTCATAATCGGTTATCCTGCAATTCTTCCTTTAATTTTGCTTTAGGACTTTTGAATATGTGTCTATAGTATGAAGTGCTTGCTTTTCTATGGAACTAATGAATATATTCTTACATTCTAAATGGTTTAGTTTGTAAATGTGAAATTTGTACATACAAATGTACACAATAAAGCATAAGTTCCTTTGCTTTAATTTAGATAACCAATGACTTTCCCCATAAACCTATGGACTACCTAAAGACTGTTTTGACTAAGTTTGGTTCCAACTGGCCTATTAGTTTTTCAATTGGGAAGATCTTTGAAATTGTTCCAATAGAATCCAGTGTTAAACTATGATTCACTGGCAGCCATTTTGATAGAATCAAAACTTGCTGGACATATTATAAAATGAGTCTATCTGAGGTGCATTGTGACCAAGTTTTGTTGCAATAGTACTGATAGTTTCAGAGAAAAGGATTTAAAATATGTTCCCAAAAGGTCTGCTGTTAAACTATGCTCCCTGCTGGTGGCCATCTTGTTTCTGGTATAGGATCTTTTGTACAGGGGATAACCCAAGGATTACTGTAACTTATTTTAGTTCCATTTGGGCAAGCAGTTTGTGAGAAGATCTTTATATATGCGTCCCATAGGCTCCAGTGTTAGATTATGTTCCCTTCTAGCGGCATCTTTGAACCCCAAAAACAAATGTTTTATATAGGGAACAACCAAGGAATATTGTAACCAAGTTCATATGTTCCAATTGGCCCAGTAGTTTCAGAGGAGAAAATCTTTAAATTAAAATGTTCATGACGGACAGACAAAGAAGAAGGACAATGGACAGATGATGGAAAGACTAGGGAATGACAGACAGATGCAAAGTGATGACAAAAGTACATCCTGGTTTTAGCAAGCTGAGCTGAAACTGATCAGGGAGGGCAAGTTTCCAAATGTATTAACTTTGTATTGCCTTCCTATTTTTTCCCTAAAGGTCACATGTACTTTTAGTTAACCGATTATCAATCGATTGAAGAAAATCTCAATCGATTAATCACATCTGGATAGCGAACTGACCGATTTGAGACATTTTCCGATCATCGGAACACCACTACTTAAAATAAATGGAGACAAATCTAGTCTATAACTTGGTCTAAGGTAGTAATCATTGTTACCAATATGTGCATTACTTTGTTTAAAATAGTGTCAACTTTCCCAAAATTTTTATGACCATAAAAATAGTAATTTTACTAAAGTCTAAACTATTAAATATTTAATTACAAATTTCTCCCCTTATCAAAAACAGGTTTCGTATCTGTTTTTTAATTCATTTGTTTCTCATTTATTTGTTAGAAGATTTTTCTTGTAAACAATCAATTGCTTCTCTTTATTAACATAGCATCATTTTTAGTGTTGCAATAAGTTTAGACCTATATATATATACTTACTAGACTACACTCCAAACCTAATATCTACCCCAGAAACAACAATATACATTTATACATACCTATGTTAGGAATAAACGATGAATATCTGTACAATATAAGGCATTATTAATCCATCTCTCTGTATCTGTGTATAAGAGCGTATTATAAAGTATCCATCTCTGTATCTGTAAAACCCAAATCAATACAAATATAATTACAATCATATTGTCACATTTGTTTGTAAGGATTCATTGCCTAATATCAATCATAAAAGCAATCTAAATACTTGATGGAAAACTTAGGATGGGTATAAAATTTTAAATGAAGTATATTGTATGGTTTCCATTTCTGTCAAATAACATTTATTAGATTTTAATGTTGATATCAATGCTATTTCTCAATTATTTTTAGCTCAAATGTAATCCTCATACAAAATCCAAAAACATAGGTAATTTGTAATTTGTTTGGCTGAAAATTGATTATGGTAAATGACTACATACAGCGGGAAATCTAGTGGTATAAAATTATCTCCCTTCTAGAAAAACTCTTCTGTGATTATAAGATTTTCTGATCAAAATAAGAGCATGGCGAGGAAAGTAAACAACCGACAAAATGTTTAGATTAAAAAAAGAAACAGACAAATACAATATTTAGTTCAAACGTCATTCAATTACCAGACCTTTGCTCTGTAGGGAAAAATGATTAAACTTATCCACAAGAAGGATTGATACGAGAATTTCTCAAATAATTAACTGTCTTGAAAAAAATATTCAATTGAAAGACTGATCAAAATCGATTGCTATTGGGTGTTAAAGTGCATGTACCCTGACAAAATTTTATGTACAGATAGATTTTAAACATACATCATTTATAGACCAATTTATTGACGATTACTGCGTAAGAAACGATGTCATCCAAAAAAGGTCTTTCGTTGTTGCTAAGAAAATTATGTTGTCCTGAATCAGCGCCATTTTCCTTTTAAACCCCTGATCGCAAAGGTAATCATCATCACAAGATTTCATTGGTTCAATTGTCAAGTCTACGTATCGATCAGGAAAAAGAGGCGTGTCTTCATTGAAAGAAACCACGTGTATGAGTGAGTAGTAATCGATTTTGTAAACAAAAAAGGAAAGTAAAACAGCGAAATATGTTTTTTTTTCAATTTATTGTATCTGAACCGCTACATGTACCCTGCTGAAAATCGGCACATGAAAAGATGATTATTTAAAGAAAAGGCATATTTTTTCTGGTCAATGTCAGGCTATAAGAAACGGTACGATCCAAAAGTCTCTATAAGAGGAAAATTATCGAAAATATCATTTTTCTTCTAAAATATGCAAAGTACCTTCAATCAAAAACTTTTTGTCATTTGTATACATAGAAGTCTGTAACATGCACATGAAAAAGTAGAATATTTCACATTATAAGTAACTTTTGAAGCACCTAACAACAGACCTAAACATTGTAATCGACTTTTTTTATCTTTTCTAAACGAGAGCTCACAATCTTTTGTTTTAATACCACTGGATACTGGACTGCATAAATGCACTAAATTCACAGATTTAGAATCTTACAAATTGTCTTAGTTTGTCTGAGTTTTGAGACAGACCATATAAACAAATTGTGTATCTTCAATTCCTCAAACTCTTTTCCTAGATGTAAATCTTTGCAGTCTCCATTTACACTATTCTCTGAATTTCCCTGTACAGTTATTTTTCTGGTCAATCCATGTTGTTCTCCTTTTCCTTTAAAGTGTTCAATCTTGGCCCCTACACTTTATTTCTTCCTCATTCTTGCCATTATTTCCCTCCCCATTACATTCTTTCCTCCATATGCGATTCCTTAATTTAGCCCTGTACTTTATTTCTTTTCCTCTTAGCTGTCTTCAACAATGAAGTACATTCCAAAACTATTTCTAAAACTTTTCTATGACCCCTTCTATAATTAAACTTAATCTCTACATTGTATCTCAAATCATTTTTGAAATATAAAACAAACTAAAATAAAATTACAATATATCAACAATAAAAGGGCAATTCTTCTCATAAGGATTTGTAAGAAAACTTTGGTCATGCAATAAATTGACAATCGGATACAAAGCGAAAAGGAGTAAACAGGAAATTCCATAATCAGAAATTCAAAAACACTGCAATGCATATTATCCAAAATAAATGAGACAGCAAAAAAAAAATAGCAGGTCTTTAAGAGTTTCAGAAAATTTACCAAAATTACAATCAAAGTTTTTTTGCAATCTGACTATTGAAAATGATCATGATAACTGTAACACATGTGTAAGGAATTGAAAGCTATAAGGTTGCTAGGTAAAATCCTAAAAATATAAACAGGAAATTTACCAAAATTAAATTTTTTTGCAACTTCACTACAGGTATTGAAAATGATCATCATAGCTGTAAGAAATTGAAATTATATAGTTGCTAGGTAGAATTCCAAAAAATAACAGGTCTTTACTGAGTTTCAGGAAATTTATCAATGTCAGAACTTAAATTTGTATATTGGACAGTTTCTCAAAAATTTTACAACCTCTTTACACGAGAAAAAAACCCTCATGCATTTATTACCCATTTTTAATTAAGATTTCATTGTTGTGTGAATAAAAATTTAATGTTGTAAATCAGCGCTAAATCCGCTTTTCTTCAAAATATTTTGAATAATTTTATGTTGAGTAAATCAAAAGTTACAGCCGAAAGTCATAGCCAGGACAGAGCTTTTGATTTGATCTGAAACTGGTTTGTTGAATAGGAAGGTTTAGGCACCTCGGTAGTGATGTCATAAAACCTAATTTACATATGCAAATTAGTATTTTTGGTTGGCAAAGTTGTAATTAGACCACTGTTGAACAATGTAAAAGAATTTTTTATCTTTTATAATTACTTTAATATCCGTCAGATTTTGGATCTGTAACATGCATAATAAACTTAAAGATTTTCATATTTTTTCTGTCGATTTCCTTTTTAAAATTTCCTTCAGAAAAATTTTAATGTGGTCTTAAAAAATGTTGAAATTGTCGAAATTTATATACTTTACAAAAATGCTAAAAAAACATATTTTGTAAAAGTATAAACATTCCAGAATTTCAATCAAAAGGAATTATCAAGATACCTCAATGAACACCTTTGTACGAGTGAATTGAAAATGACATTTTTATGACTCTTATTAATTAACACAATTTCTTGCCTACCAATTTTATCTCAGTCTGCGCCCAAAACTTTTTCCATAACTAGTCATTCGGGCTAGTTGAGGAAACAGATTAACTAGGCCGAATCCCATTTTACTAGTCCGAAAAAATTGATAAAATTTTACTGTGATGAAAGGCAATGTAGATTTAGCATGTTGTCTAGAAATTCAATATAAAATTTCTGTAACTAAAAATTCTTGCTAGTCCAGTCGGACTAGTGGTTGAAAAAATGTACTAGTCCGAATTCAAATTTACTAGTCTCGGGCATCGGACTAGTGCCTAACGGAGCAGACTGTTACCTTTTCGAGTCTGTGACGTCACGACGAACCTTCCTATAGTTTCGAATCCCTATTATATATATTAGTCCAATGTTCTTACCAGTGTCAACCTCCAATGACCCAAAATCTGGTTATGACCTGTATTAGATGGTGAATCAAAGTGCTGATAGCACTAATGGAACAATTGGACTCAATTTTTCTTTGAAACAATATTTAGAAATCATGTTATGTTTCAAACCAATATCCAATAAAGTTTCTTACCCTATCTCAACCATGTTTGATTTACCTAGAACTAAATCTCTATTGCATGATACAGAAATATACAGTAGTTGGCCATATTAAAGTTCCCAAAGTGAAATTTTCATGTGCATTTCTTGTAAAAACAGTCAATGTTTAAAAAATTCTGTAGCGTTTAATTCTAGTCCAATTTTTATAACTTTTATACTGCTGAAAAGAGCATGACAAATAGTTTCTCCTGGTAATTTAGAAATAATTTTATGTTTTCTAGTTTTCTTTTTGTTACATAAATTGTAACAAAACTTAACTTAAAATTAAAATGTAAACATTTTCTATATTTTCTATTATAATTTGTGATGTCCAAATTTCAGTCTGTAGTTAAGGGGATACGATACAGTAAAGATCCTGAACTGATTTTTTCGTGAAACTTTGAAATCAGAAGTCAATTTGAACATGCTCTTTCCAAATCTGCAAAGCAAAGTATACCTTCATGATTTTATTTTCGAGATAATTGCGATTCAAAATCGCCCATTTTCCAAAATGTTACGTAAAAAATTGATTTTTACAGTAATTTTTAAAATGCCATAACTTTAAAACTAATTAATCTAATTGCTTCGGGTTTTTTGCTACAGTTTCGTGAGATAATTCTGTAGATGTTAACTAAAATTTTAATACAAAATTTCATTATTTGTGGTTCGAAATTGACATATATGTAAATATTTATTGAACAAACGTCTGTTTCTAGTAGGTAAAATTTCACATAGTAAAAAATTGTGAACTGATTTTTTCTTCAAAATTCGCAGAGATCTCCGTGAAACATCATTCTTTCGAAATTCACTTTGAACAATGGGGGTCCATGTGCTTATTTTAAAGCTACAGAGCGAAAACTGTCATTTTTTATCGCTACAAATGAACTTTGCCGGTTTTGGCTCAAAATGACATTACAAATATTTCGCTCGGAGACTTGAACGTCGTCAATCTGTGTTTTCTCGCATGTTAGGGTTGCGAAAAATGGAACAGAGTTGAATACCATTAAACAGTTAAACAGGTAATAAAAGACATCAAACACAACAGAGAATTTATCCTGTGATTAATGATTACTTCCGTCTAAAGACATTCAAAAAGATCAGTCAAACACATCCCAAAAAAATGAAATTGACCGAATCCAGATCCTGATAAGTGTTTTTCCTGAATTCTCGGTGAAATAACTGACCTTTCCCGTTGTCCAGAAAAAAAATTATACCTTTAATACTTTAATACTTAAATAAAGAAAATGCACAATTACGCCCAATTAAGGGCCAAAGGCATATAACAAATAAAGTAGATTAATTATCATGCATGTATAGTGTGATTATAAGGCCTCTCCAATACCATACTCTTGCCTATATACTTATTGAAATATATTGTATAATAATATTACGTACAAAATTTGCATGGTAAAATATTGTGAAATGAAAAAGCCATTTTCACGGAGTTTTAACTGAACTTTCACAGCACCCCGTAAAAATTCAAATCGTAAAATGCTGTGAAATTGCCCCCTGAAAATGGCCACGATAATGCGCCACCTGACTCCCTCGCAGAAACCCTTTCATTTTTACCAGCTAAAATATAGAAAATCACATAATTTTCATGGATTATTTTTAAGCTGTCTCGTGCTAGATTCGAACTAACAACCTCGATATTTGTAAGCCCATGTGCTAAAAATTAAGCAAGATCTCAAGTTTTTAATTTTGTGGTGTTCTTGTTCATTCCTATATTCAGTTGTTTGCTTGTTTTGTCTTTGTAAACTTGCCTCAATTTTTTGTTTGTTTGTTTGTTATTTTTTATGATGAATTCGGGTATTTTATATGCTACTCATATTCTGTGACATGCCATGACTTTCGACTTTTTCCATAAATAAACAAGAACAATTTTGCAGAAACTAATTAACGGCATTTTCACGAGAGATAAATGTACCTATTGGTTATAGAAATTCCACCGGAAGCTAATTCAATAACAGCTAAATATAAGTCACTGGAAAAGTCACTAGATTTTAATGACTCTTGAAATTTCTTAGTATTTTTATGGACTTGTATTCCAGAAGTGATGTTAAATAATAATTACAGCAAACTTGATAAATTTCTACTACTTGTAACAAGTGTAAATTTTTTTTTAACGAAATCAAATTGTTGTTGGGAAAAATGGATTCTATTGCAAACGATGCCGTTATGAGCAATTCACAACCACGTCAATTTTATCACAGATTTATTGTACATCCTTCTGTCCGCCATTCGCGTAGTCTGGTATTTATGACGTCGTGCTCTATATCTTGAGTCAATCGTGACGCCACGAAAACAACATTCCACATGCAGCGACGTTATCATCTGCCCTTTAAGTACTGTATCGTATCCCCTTAAATGATTACAATAAGAAAACATTTGAACATAAAATTATTTCTAAATTACAGGGAGAAACTATCTGTGATGCTCTTTTTAACAGTATAAAAAAATAATAAATCTGACCAGAAATGAGTTCTAGAGAATTTTTTAAACAGTGACAGTTTTTACATGAAATACACAGGGAAATTTCACTTTGGGAACTTTAATATGGCCAACTACTGTATGTTATGTGTTAAATAATTCAGATATATATAGATTACACCACAAGATCCCGTTCATTACCATATTTTATCCACTAGAGATAGTTAAATTTTAAAATTTTAATTGCGAGGCTTGCCGAGCATTTTAAAATTTTTAAATTTAACTATCGAGAGTGGATAAAATATGGTAATAAACGGGATAAAGTGGTGTAATCTTTTCCTCTAATGAGAGATGATAAACACCGAGAATAGTATTCCGAAAAGATTTGGCGGGAAATATCAAGGGGCTTTATTCAACATATGTTGAATAAAGAAAATTTATCTAACGGGTCAAAACCAGTTTAAACTTGACATATCATTAGAGAAAGAAGATTATTATACAGCCCAGTGTGTGCCTACTTACCACCTTGTGGCAGACTCGGACACTTATAATTTTAAAAGATATACAAATAAATACCAAATAACAAAATACCGAAGTATTACTGTGAATTTAGGTTCTGCATATGTGCATTTTGACAACTTATGTCTCATCAGTGCAGATTAAATCAGAACATTTGGAAATACATGAACTGAAATATGTGTAAATGCTGATAGAGAACAAAATACCAATAAGATCTAAATGGGAAAGCCAAAATCAGCTAAGGACAGAGCTATGCTAGAGGAAGATACTCCTAGGGTTTTTAACAAAATTTTCTTAAATCTAAAAATTTCAAATTTTCAAATAAAATCGGTTTTCAGGCCAGCATCGAAGTACCTGGCTACTGGGTTCGTGAATACCCTCGGGGACTAACAGTCCACCAGCAGTGGCAACTAAAGCCAGGTGAGCTAACAATCCCTGCAACCTAAGACCTCTGTACACAAAATTGGTCGCACTAATCCTATGCTTAAAAGGCCAAGTGTGCTTTTGCCATCATTCTGCGTCCGTCGTCCGTCCGTCAACAATTTCAAAAATCTTCTCCTCTGAAACTGCTGCGTGAATTGTAACCAAGCTTTGCCTGAATCGTCAACAGGGTATGCAGTTTCAAAATTGTGTTCGATTAGCCCGAAGATCAAACAACATGGCTGCTGTTACTAAAAATAGAACATAGGGGTAAATTGCTGTATTTTGCAAATAACTCGAAAACCGTTACACATATCAATTAAAAATCTGACAGAAGTAAAAATGATCAGCATGGCAAGATCTACCCACCCTGCAATTTTGAAGAAAATCTGAAAACCCATCTTGGAGTTATTGCCCTTTTTCCGTAAAATTTTCAAAATTTGAATATTTTTTATTTTTTATTTGAAAAACTATAACAGATAGAGGTCAACCTTAAACTGCAAAAATGTTCAGCATATCAAGATCTACCCACCCTGAAATTTTCAAGAAAATCCAAAAACCCTTGTAGGAGTTATTGCCCTTTTTTCACAGAATTTTCCAAATTTTAGTATTTTTCCTCTATTATTTCCAAAACTATAGAACATGAAGGTTACGTGTAAAATGATGAAATGTTTGCCAAGCTGTGGCAATTTCAAAACTTGTGTTGAAAATAGTTCGTTGACCGCCATTTTCAAAATGGCCCCCCAAAAAAAGGCGGGAAAATTCAATATTGTCCGATTTCAATGAAATTTGGTTTCAAAATAGATATTGGTGGTGCGACTTCAAAACCAGTGTTGAAAAGTGTTCGTTGACCGCCATTTTCTTAACGGCTGCCAAAAAAGGCAGGAAAATTAAACATTATCAGATTTCAATGAAATTTGGTCTCCAAATAGATATTGATGTTGCGATTTCAAAACCAGTGTTGATAATTGTTCGTTTACTGCCATTTTCAAAATGGCTGCCAAAATAGGTGGGAAAATTCAACATTGTCCGATTTCAATGAAATTTTGTTTATCTTTAAAACTTTGTATTGGTTAAAAAATAACATCAAATACTATAAAATACATTTGTACAAGACCAAACCCTTATAGTGTTAGAATCTAGAATTATAACACAGAACAACAGTCTGCAGTGAGCTATCTATGTTATATTCAATTATGGGAAATACCAGTATCACTTTGATCTTTCACTTTTAAAAGTTGCATGCCTATTTTTTCTCTGAAAAGATCAAACTTTACCTCATCCCGTTCAGAAAAAGAAATACACTTTACCGTTTGTATGAATACATAGGCAAAGAAAATGTCAAAAGTTGTATTTTAGAGCAACCAAGAATGTTTGTTTTGAAAAATCCCATCTGCCAGAACGAATGACAAGTTCACTTGTGTTGAAAGAAACAAAAAATAAAACAAAGAAAAAAACAAACAAACGAAAATTAATAGCGGTCTTTTTATCTCGAAGCCATGAAATGGCTGGAGAGATGTTAAAATGACAAGAAAAAATCACATGAGGCTTCATCATCTTCATGCTTCCGATAAAATATAGTGCGCAAATTTCTTTCAAAATCATATACATTGTGTTTTTAAGTTATATTTCTTCATTTTCTTGAGTTGAATACGGTGTTGTTATATTAAATTGAAAACAACATGCATGTTTATCAAATTACTCCTTTTTTTTACATTGTGTCTCGGATCAACGAACCTGTCGGGCAGTAATTTAGTAATTTGTCAGAGATGAAAATAACATTTGTTTACCTGTGACAGTGTATTGCATATATTAATAGCAATGAAATCGACATGTGAAATCACACAATCCGATTATTTTCACATATTACTGAATAATTTAATTAATACATGCAGACGTATGCAGCAGTTCTTTGGATGACTATGAAGTTTTGCCACATGAAGATTTTCAGGGCTTCGAGATTCAGCTCCATCGGAGCTTTGATTAAGTACATGTATAGCAGAAAAAAGTCAGCAGGTCATGATAGTCTTCATTTTCTATTGTTTTATAAGGAAATTGCATATCAAGTTTATTTTTCAATTTTTATTATCATTTCCAAATTATTAAATTGCTTATAACCATTAAATTAATTTCAAAGTGGACAAAGTGATTTTTTATATAGACACACATATGACTCTTATTTGATTAACTTTGTAGACACATTTCCAATCATCTTTTTCCTCAAGTGAATTCTATCACTTCATGTTGTAATGAAAAAAATAATGTCCTTTCCTTTATTTTGTGACTTAATTTTGTTAAAAATAAATCAAAACCTTTACACATTTCCAATCATCTTTTTCCTCAAGTGAATTTGTAATGAAAAAAATAATGTCCTTTCCTTTATTTTGTGACTTAATTTTGTTAAAAATAAATCAAAACCTTTACAAAACCTATAGACAGGAATAAAAGCCCTGTCCTTGATAAAATGGAGTTTTCTAT
>MJUU01058916.1:0-17619 GCA_002080025.1 Modiolus philippinarum | reverse complement strand
AAAAACAAACAAACCAAGTCCCATGAATCACATACGGACAACAGACATATTAATGAATGCAGGACGAAAAGCTGTTCTATCTCGATAGAAAGGCCTCTAAATATGATAAAAGAATTTGAAATGACAGGAAAAGGATTACATAAAGATGAGTTAATTATTTGATAGATGAATTATCAATTCTCAATGAGTCTGTGATAGACTATTCGATGCTGTAATAAGACTTGGCCTTTGTATATGTTGTTGTAAATGGAATATTTTATTTTTCTTGTTATAATATGCATCAATTTTAACGGAAATATACCGAATCAAAATGAAATTCATAAAAAATAGAGTATTTATATAGATATACTCCATTACTAAATATTTCAATGTGCGAAGGTCTTCAAATAACACTTTCGGGGACAAAAAATCGATTTATATCGATTGTTTATGTAGAAACTCAAATTTTTAAATTTTGGCTGATCAAATTTTCAAATGTGATGAGCTTATTACATTTCGAATGCTTAAAAACTTTTTACGATGACATTAATGACAAATTATCTAAGACTTAGAGAATAATGTGAAAAAATGACGTCATCTCTATACCAGCCAATCAAATCTTCCTGCAGGGAAAATCGTTAAATCACCTGATGGAATGTGAAAATATAAGTATTTTTGTCTGTGAATACCTAAAATATTGCTGTTATACCTTTGAGTACAGAGAACCATTTTTCAAAGTTTTCGTTCCGGAGACTATAGTACTCATGTCAAATGAATAAATAGAGTATGAAAATAATAAAAACTTGCACATTGCCAAAACAACAATGAATCTCATTTTGATTTTGAAATAATATGCAAATGGTGCTATTCTCTCCATGGTATAGTTCTTTTGTTTATCATTTTCTTTTCTCAAAGGAAATAATAAAGTTTAACACAGATTACTCTTTGTGAGAAAAATCTACCCCAAAACTTCATTTTTCGAGGTAAATGGAGTACTTACCCATCCCATTTTTGATATTGTTTGGATATTTGTATCAATTTGTGCTCGTTCGACATATTTTCATATACTTACACATATATAACAAAATACCGAGGTAACTGTGAATTTAGGTTCTGCATATTCGCATTTCGACAACTTATATCTTATCAGTGCAGATCAAATCAAAACTTATGAAAATCCATGAATCGAAATATATGTAAAAGCTGATATAGAAAAAATTACTAATAGGATCTAAATAGGAAAGCCAAAATCAGTTTAGGACAGAGCTATGGAAGAGGGAGATACATCATAACAAAATTTTCATAAATTTAGAGATTGCATGTTTTCAAATAAAATCGGTTTTCGGGCCAGCATCGAAGTTTCGGCTACTGGTTTTGTGAATACCCGAGGGGACTAACACTCCAACAGCAGTGGCATCGGCCCAGTAGTAACAAATAACAAAATACCGAGGTTACTGTGAATTTAGGTTCTGCATATGCGCATTTCGACAACTTTTTATCTCATCAGTCAGATCAAATCAAATTTTTTTTGAAATCCATGAACCGAAATATATGTAAAAGCTGATAGAGAACAAATTACTGATAGGATCGTAATGGGAAAGGCAAAATCAGCGAAGGACAGAGCTATGCAAGAAGGAGATACTCCTAAGGTTTAAACAAATTTTCTTTAATTAAGATATTGCAAATTTTCAAATAAAATCGTTGTTTGAACCAGCACCGAAAAACTATCTACTGGGTTGGTGTATACCCTCGGGGACTCACAGTCCACCAGCAGTGGCATCGACCCAGTGGTATCAAATAACAAAATACCAAGGTTACTGTGAATTTAGGTTCTGCATATGCGCATTTCGACAACTTATATCTCATCAGTGCAGATCAAATCAAAACTTTTGGAAATCCACGAACATATGTAAAAAGCTGATAGAGAACAAATTACTAATATGATCTAAATAGGAAGGCCAAAATCAGCTAAGGACAGAGATATATTTCTATATTAGAAGCAAGATATCATATGACTTAAATAAAATGGAACTTGCATCTGTTTTACCCTAAAGATATTTTTTGATTTTCGAAATTTTTTGCCACGAATTCAAACACTGAAATATGGATTGTTGCAACTTGATTATTTTGCACTTTAAAGAATATGCTTATTAAATATTAAGAAGTTTTATTTTGAATTATACCAATGGGACCTGTACAACTAAAGATGGATGTATCTGTTATTCTTTAACTCAGAAAAGTGATTGTTAGATTCATATATACACTTGGTCATAAATATGGAATTTCGTATTTTCTAACCCAAACGTCGGCGTTTGGAAGCATTATACACAAAAGTGTGTTGATGAAAGTATAAAAGTTTGCTTTACACATTGTTTTCTCCCTGTGAAGTACGAAAGTCTCTGATTCTACGAATCTGTCAGACCACTCCTTCAACCCGTTCTGAAACCCACTTTTTAGTGCAAATGGGACAATTTTTTAAATCAAACAAAATATTTCCAGAACGGTAATTTCGATGCCAATCGTGTACAAGAATGATTTAAGGGATAATATCAGCGATTTTTAAAGGAAAATTTAAATTTTTGAAAACAAACAGCGCTTAAATATTTCAAGCATTTTCAACGAAAAATATTCCATATTTATGACCAAGAGTATATTTAAAAATCATTCTTGTCCAAGTGTCACCTTTATAGGAAAGTTATATGGGCTCCTGCTGTAACATATCGTGAGGAAAACCCTTTTCTAAGACAAATTCTTCTTAAATGACAGTTATAAAATTGAAAATATAATATATAAAGGTAACTAGGAAACAAAAAACAAGATTGAGAATACAAAAATTGGAAAGTAGATCATCAAATTTCTTTGGGATTTTTTTTCACATATGAAAGATGATGCTTTTAGGCAATTTATTATTCCACGACTCATAAATATTGTTTCAAATACGCAAAAACACAACTTTATATCAGGAAAAACAATTAAGGAAAAATCAACAAAAGAAATATCACACACTTATCAAACCAGATCTTGTTCAGCTTATTTGGCAAATTGCCGGGTTACAAAATGGCTCATCCAAGTTCTAGAATACTAGCAAAACCAAATTCACTGAGAATTTTGATGTGCATAAAGCTATAATGTGCATATATGAATCAATCAAACTTTGATAAATAAGGCAAATCACAAAAACAGAATATCATAAATACACTAAATTTTCACTTTTACAATACATTTTTTTCATTTCTTTTTATATGACTTGCACGCGTAATTCTTTTTAAATAAGTAATATTTTTTAAAATTATTAGCTTGGTTCCGAACACAAGGCAGGTTTAAATTGAGTTTGAATATTCCCTATATTGACTATTTTTCCATAGGCTCAAAGTTAACTGCCATCAAGAGGGGTATTAGAAATGAGCTAGTTTCAGTGGAGTGAAGCAATGTTTTGAAAAAAATCTAATATGGTTAAAAACTACAATTGTTCTGGTGTTGAAAGGTATCAAAGAAATTATGTGTTAACTAAATTTATTTTTTGAAATCAGCGGGCCGATTTCAGGCCTTAATGAAACTCATCCTTTGCATAATAAAAGAGTGGTATAGTTTAAACGTATCTATTTACCTTTGTTATGTGAACTTACATTAATCCCACAGTGACTTCGGTTTGCGGATGCGAGATGAGCCTTAATTATAAGGAGAATGGTCAGAGTGAGATTTGGAAATTACAAAAAAAACGAAAAAGAAAAAGAAAAAAAGTTTAAAATATGATAGTGTTTTAATCAGAGATATTCTCCCAAGAACAAATTATGTAATACCATAACTTATATAGAGCATGCATCTCTCGAACATAGCATCTTTTAATCAGTTTTCACACTCTTAGAGAGAAAAACTCATTGTTTAAATGTGAAACAAAATATATGAAAGATATGGAGTAAATGCACATAAGACAATGTTTCATCAAATATATTGTAAAACAAAATCGTGTTAAGCCTGTCAAGATCATGATAAAATCTAAATGGCCAAACAAGATCATTACATTTTTGCAAGCAATTGTAAAATTTTGTATTTTAACTTTTAAAATGTATGTAACACGTTCAGAAAATTTTGCATTTTAACCTTAAAGATGTAATACGTTAAGATGTTGTTGATTACTGGATCTGATATTGTATCTTTTCACACTGGTAATGATTTGTGGCGTTCCCAATCAATCTGGTTTGTTTGTTTTGACTTTGTCATACTGTCTCCATTCGTGTTACATTTGAATTGCCGTGTTTTTGGTTTTTAGGTGTAAATATGTCTCACTTTTGTTTATACGTTTGCCGATGAATTCATTAATTCACAGTAACTTCGGTATTTAGTTATTAAAAACGTTTTGTTCTTTCACTCTCAGAAATAACTACATTTGGCATTATAAGATAGATAAGATAAGATACATTTATTCCAATCAAGGTCCCTTAAGGGGCAATTACAAATATAACATTCATAATTCAGACACAACAATACAACAAAATTAATGTAACAACAAGTTAATATATATATTTATATATATATATGAAAAAGAAAGGAAATGGGGTAAATGTCAAGGAGACAACATCCCATATCCAGGTTCAATCTCCGAAACAGAGGTGCATAGCTCTTCCTACGTCAGATATCACCTCTGCCACACCTTGTCCTCCATATTGGATTTACCACGCCCTTTTCACAGTGACGTCGTATACATCCTGACGTATTTCACACTGTGACGTCATGAAAATCGGCCATTTTGAGAGGAATCTCTCCTTCCGGTGTGGCAGAGGTGCTATCTGACGTGGGAAGAGCTAGACACCTTTGTTTCGAAGAGCTAGACACCTTTGTTTCGGAGATTCCCGGCACCTGAATAGGTTTTCAGGGGCTTTGGCTACAGAGCTGCCGGGCGCGTCCCCAGGTGGTGGATAGGGGAATGCCCTGTCTTTGCGGGGTAGTCAGGTCATAATACGGAAAGCCTGACCGCGAACCATTGTAGCCAAACTGTGTATAAAAACGCCGCGCTCCATGCAGTATAAAGACCCCTTCTATATTTCTCTAAAGAGAGCAGACGCACTGGGTGTCGTATAGAAGGCTAAATTTCCTGCCCCTACCCATTTCTCCCCTTTTCCAGTGGCAATCAAAAGTCGTTGCCCCGGTTGTCCCTTCCACCCTTATTTCTTTCTTCTTTTACTTACAATTTGTTTTGAATTGATTAACTTGTTCTCGTCCTGATATAGCTGAAATATTGCTCATTGGACGTTAAACTCTAACTAATCAATCAATCAATTGTTTCGGAGATTGATCCAGGTTAAGCATTTATTTGATTTAAAATATCAGATACATCAGCAAACGAATACCGTCGCAAGGACGAGGAAAGGGAAATTCTAAAATCACGGCAATTCACATCCAACACGAACTGAGGCAGTATGACAAAGACAAAGCAAATAAAAAAATAAACAAGAACGCCACACAACTAAAGCACTAACTGAGGTACCATCAGGTGCCCCGTAAGGGTAAGCATGATCTGCTTCGTGCGTGGCATCCGCCAAACTGCCAGTTAAAATTACAAAAACTGGAAAACAGCAAACACCTACAATGGCCAGGAACTACAATCACAAGCCACAATCAAAAGTCCGGTTTTATTACAGTCCCGTAACAAACTCTGATCTACCCAAAGATACATGTTCTCATTTGTGAAATAGGAACATTGTAATGGTCTGTCAAATCGTGGTGTACAACTTCTGTAGTAACAATTGCAACACTGACTGAACATACCCTTGATGTATTAGTTTTTTTCTCTGTTGACAAAATCGCTGTACAAACTACAGGCACGGCAATAGCGAATGAGTTGTGAAATGCACACGCCATATGCCGGAGATGTTGTAATATTACTGCTCAAAAAACGAGAAGTTCACTATTGGAAAGTCGAAATCATCACGCTTGTCGTAAAGTTTGTTTTCAGACGTCCACAGTTGTCAATGTAGAGGTATAGGTCCAGGTATGATGCTGATGATGGTGTATAAGTGGTCTCTTTAATTTCGAGTTCATTTGGGTATATAACAGGTCATCCTTAAATTGAGGATTGTTCAATGAAAGAACATCATTTATATAACGGGAACTGAAATAAAAGGATTTGGCTAATGTATTGTCTGTTTCTGAACTAGCCCCTGTATGAACCTGGCTTCATTCGAAAGAAGAAACAAATCAAAGTAAGAATTAATTTAATTTATAATGTCAGAGCAACCATTAGTTTCGAAATTTTTCTTTCTCATTAGAAAGTGAATGACCTTCTGCCTGTAGTAACCTTGTCCTTTTTTAAGTTAGGTGTGTACCTAACACTCAAGATATTCATTACTGATGATAAATTTCTTCTGTCAATTATATATTAATACTAGTATTAAAGACAAATTAATATGAATAAATAAGACATTAATTTTAAAATACTTTGATTGATACAACACAGGGGGTAACAATAGTGAAAAATTTCATTCATGCCTTTGAACAAGCCTGCTCAACCAGGAATGTAGTTCAATATCAGACGAATTATTTTTACACCAAAATTTCATTTTCATTAGAAAGATCGAAGAACAAGAAGACAACGACATAAAAGTACAAAATAATCCAAATAAAATGGAAAAAACAAAGATCTTTGTATTAACCCCCTTTTGATGACGAAAGGTTCCTCTCATATTTATTGGACATAAAGAACTGGACTTTTAGTGAGATTTGGAGTCCATTGTTGTATTTTTCATCACTTTCCATACGTTCATTCTAATTTTATGACTTCTTATCTTTTGATATTGACCTAATATCTCACAGTAAATAATAAAATGCAGAAGCCAAAAGGAAGATGGGAAATTTGGTTTATCTGTCCACAATAAATTATGTGGCGAGTTGTTTTGGATTTGTTCTTTTACATACAAATATGTTCGCCGTATTTGAAATTTATTAGATCAAAAGTGCACTCATAATTAAGGTAGTGAAGATAACAGTGAACACTTACAATGGCTCGATATTACAATCACATGCCACAATCTACTAAGGAACTGGACAAGAGAAAAAAAAAGAAAAAAAAAAACACAACCGTAGACAACGATAGGAACTCGGGATAGCTGAGCTTGGTAGTCCACCGGCACTAGCAAGAGCAGGCGGTAGGTTTAAACCAGTCTATGGATACCCAAACCTCCCCTTTCTCTATCCTGTTCCCCAATAGTATAATAAACATACAAATAAAACCCCAAAACGGGTAGACTACTACCTCCAAGACCATAATCTTGAGAAGGAAAGAATAAATCAAAACGTTATTTGGAAATATGAGTCAAGGAGTGCTCGCCGCTAAACTGCCGGCTAGCTCAAGGAGCCTAGTCTGATGGTAAAACACTGTCGCACTACAGAAGAAAAATCAAATTCAAAACTTCCCGAACGTTTGGTAAAGAATCATCGTGGATTTCAGTAGACATCGGCGGTATCAGTGAGAGGCAAGTATACCTGTAAAATCTTCAGGTCGTTGGATCCAAAAGCCAATTTCACGGAATCATGAAGAATATCCTGTCAATATCCCTACTGCGTAAAGAATGTAAGTTACGTCCCAGTTTTTCTGGATTTTTTTTATTAGTTTTTGACATTTTTAACAACATTCCCGTAAAAACGAGGGCGAGAAATGCCCATAGTAATCAGCTGTTTGCGAGTAACACCATACATTGTATTTAGATATATCAAATGTTCATATTTAACAATTTATGAAATCCGTTACCTTGTTGTAAAAGTTTTGATGTGATAGTAAGGTTACGTTCATTAAAGTCAAGAGTAGAACAGACGTGTGTGAATCGTACTACTTGGGATATATACACTCCGTATGATCGTGCTACAGGAACGTCGCTCCAAGAAAAGAAAAGGGAAGTTAGTATTAGTGAAATCAAAATCCCTTTGATTATAAATTTTGGCTTTAATTTTACGGGAGTCAACGATGATAGTAAGATCGAGCAAAGAACAGAATCATTGTTTGCTTTATTGAGTTTCAGTTCTTGTGGGTAAATGAGGTCGACATAGTCTAAAAACTTGGGATAGTCAATAGTAAAGATAACGTCGATATACCTGCTGTTATCATTGAAAATAGAAATAAGTTGATGCTGTTTTGTATGGTTCCATATTGCAGTTTTTTCACAAAGTCTCGTTTGTAACAGAAGAGAAAAAGATCTGCAATAAAAGTAAACAGTATGTACCCGTGTAATTCTAATGACCTGTTGATAAACGGTGTCGTCAAAATGAAGAAAAATATTGTCAAGGAAAGAATCAGTGCGTTAATCATGCCATCGCAAGTCCAGGAACAATGATTTTGTTAGGTGATATTAGAGAAGAATCCTTGCTTTTTATTACAACAAATGAATTGTAGACCAGAAAATGTGAATCACCATTTAATTTTGATTTAATCAATTTATTTGGTAGGGTTGTAAAAGGTGTAGAAAAATCATAACTGTCAACAGACGAAACTGGTCTATTTATTGATTTTAATTTAGCTAAAACTTTAATCATAAAATCACAATTCCACACAGCCAGGGTTTCATGTCACCTTTGAACTTCCTAGATTGACCCAAGTGGCATATATACAAAATCGTATTAAATACAATTACAATAAAGGCACAAATTTTCGATCTTCAAGTGTATTTTTGTCTTATCTTTATCTTTGTTTTTAGATGCAACTGACCATATTTGCTGAAACATTAACATTAAACAAAACTTAAATCTATAATACTATAAAGACTTTTGATCGAACGTTAACCTCCATATGTGTTTTTTATGGATACCTTCCTGAATAATACACAACTATCTAATAACAATGGGGTCAGTTTTGGCACTCAAGGTTGGCGCCACTGTCTGATTTAGCGCGATAAATATGAAATATACAAGGTCAGGTGATGCCAATTAATGTAGAAAACATAATATCATCAGAATTTTCAAGGATATTAGATCTTTTATGCTTTGATGATACATTCCTGAATACAAAATAAATATTAGAGAAAATATGTCCTTAGGAAACGGATGGTCTTGTCACCTGGTTGTCTATTGAGGACACAGTAAATAGATGACTGACACACATAGAACAAGGATCACCCCATTCCTACTACAACTCGGAACGCGTTATATACGACTACAAAGCTTACTCATCACTTATTTTCAGGATCATAAAATCACAAAGCAAGATATGCGTTAATGAGAAGAATTTAACAAAGTAATAGACCTGCTCTTTTTCCAGGCAGCTTTTTCCGGCTCCGCGCTTGACAGATTCCTCCGCGTTCCGAGTTGTAGTATGATGGGGTTGGGATGCCTTACGAAAAATTCATACAAGACTTCACTACTTTTATTATCCAAGAAGTCTGACGAAGTTTTTAATTCAAATTGTTTTAGTGGTATCCTCAGTGAAACAGGAAACAGGAAGTAGAGTAACTGACACACCTGAAAAAGGAAGACACAGTACAACTCATCATTCTAAAGCTTTAGTGCAAATATGTTATTATAATTACATACACATGTCAAACAATCTTCCACAACATTTTACATAAATTGTTTTTAAGACTATCGAAAATTTGCTGTAACGGATTATTCAGGAGGTAAGTTCTGAACTTAGCCATGTATAATTAGTAAAACGCACAACTGCAAAAGATATTGAATCACAAAAACAGGATAACAGCAAACACCTACAATGGCCAGGATCTACAATCACATGCCACAATTTACAAGCAAACTGCACCAGAAAAACAATAATGAAAACAAGAGACAAACATAAATAACGATAGGAACTCGGGATAGCCGGACTTGGTACCGGCGCTAGCAAAAGCAAGTGGTAGGGTTAAACCAGTTTATGGGTACCCAAAACCTCCCCTTTCTCTATCCCGTTTCCCTATAGTATCATAAACATGCGAATAAAACCCAATACAGGTAGACTACTAACTCAATGACCACTATCTTGGAACAGGAAAAACATATGACAAAACGTAATTTTGAAAGAAGGATCAAAGAGTGCTCGCCGCTAAACTGCCGGCTAGCTCAAGGAACTAGTCTGCTGGTAAAACACTGTCGCACTACGGAAGAAAAATCAAACTCAAAACTCCCCGAAGTGTTTGGTAAAGAGCAATGTTTCAAAATTGTAATATTGCTCGTAAAGAAAACAAACATATAGTTTTCTCTTGAGAAAAATCACCATACGTCCTGTAGTTTATAAATTAGACATTAATTTTAAATTTTCAATATTTTAATACTACAGAACTCATTCAATTGATGTTATATAAACTACAATCTAAATTAGGGATTAATTTGTACTCAATAATTCTGAAGGAAAGATACATGAGGAAAAATGCATCTATATGATTCCCTCATCAGAAACGAGTCGGCAAAAACATTGAAAATATGTATGGAACTATGAAAATAAAAAAAAGATAAGGAATGGAAAAGTTTAGGCCTATAAGGTCAATCCTCGTAAATGTCATCTTTAATACGTCTGCAGCCGCTTGACCTCTGGATTGGAATGCTAGTAGCCTACGAACCTGAGACAACATCGCCTAGTTTCCATGATTAAGGATACCGCTTACAAATGTGTTGAAGCCGAGGTTCTTTTTTTCCTGGATGGAGAAATCACTTTCTGAATTCCAAAGAAACGAAATGCTAAACTGCGTTGCTGCATTAAAAACTTTTGTCAATATGTGTCTTTTGAACAAATATACGATGTCGATAGAATTTACAGGACTTTCAAGAGAGAAATAACAAACGGCATTGACATTATTTTAAAATTGTCTCAAACTCTTAGATTTGGTCCGTATAACCTATTGTTTCGATGTTTTTTAAATCAATTTAGAATAGTAAAACAAGCAATGGGAGGGCGCCTTTATTGCTGTTCTTCCTTAAACGACCCTGATGATTTGTTTGAGTGGAATTAATGGCTAAATGTCGAGCAATGATACATCCGTGTTACTTAATGTCTTCGGTTAGGGATCGTCAACAAACATAAAATTCACTGTAATTAAATGATACATCCGTGTTACTTAATGTCTTCGGTTAGGGATCGTCAACAAACATAAAATTCACTGTAATTACAATGGTTGTTATCCGTTGCCCAATAGAAAGACCAATAGTAGACAATTACATCGTATAAACAACCATAGGGCACTCATCGAGTCAATAGTAAGATGTCTTGGCGTAATAAAATTTGGAGATATGGGCACAATAAATAGGTGATTACAATATAATTTTCAAATTAAAAAAAAACCAAAATTTAAAAGAGTGACATAATATTCAAATGGAAAGTTATGTCGAGAACAAGTGAACTATAAATGAAATGTAAAGAAAGCATACATTTTTTACGGACACCACACCGCAGAAAAGACAACTCTAGTCTTAAATAATCAATGGAGGGATATGGAGTATATGCTCATGAGACAAAGCTTCTACATAAACATGTCAAAAGCAAGCAATGAAACAATTCTTTTATTTTTGTTCTTCATCTTGAAGTCTCAATGAGGCCTTTAACAATGACCTTTGCTCATAACTCACAGTAAGTTCAAGACGGCCTCTGGCAACGGTTTGAGCGGAATTCATTGCTAGGTGTCGAGCAACGCTACATCATATTAGTACATGTCATAGATCGTCAACAAACATAAAATTATATGGAAAGCGTTCTTACAATCGCTGTCATCCTTTGTAACAATGTTTTATCATATAAACAAGTTATACATGCATTAGAATACATTAAAAATGATTGGAAAATAAGTTCTATAACACTGATAAAAAATCCTGAAGAAATAAATTCGAAATAAAAAAAGGAATTGCAATAATATTATCTGTCTATACAATAAGTCGAAATGATTATCAGGGAACCATGCGAAAAATAAGATAGTCGTGAAGGGAAATGACTATTAAATTAACAAAGCTAATTAATAAAACTAAAAATATTTGATACGAAATTGATTGTTGAATTGGCAATTCATTTTTTGTTATTCAAATATTCATTTCGACTACTCAAGTCTCATCAGAATAGACTATTGTGTTTTTTACATGTTATGTTTATAAATATACCAGTATAACTCATAAATCATCTGTTAAATTATTAGTAAACAATACCATCAGTTACGGTATGATGAAATGTTGAATGCACCAAATTTTCTTACTACGGAAAAGAAAAAGGAGAAAATTGAGTTCTAAAATGGAGTAATTTAACCTAACCATTTGCTTTGCTAGTGACAATGCCAAGTTCGTCTGCAACAAGTTCTACTTACGATTGTTTTTATCTGTAATTTGTAGCAGAGTGGCTATTGAAAGGAAGTATCAGTCACTAATTGCAAGTATTTATATATGTATTGACGTTTAGCAAGTCATTCTCTATGCCTTTTCTGTATAATTAACTGATTACTTTTGAAAATGAATGTTCAATGTAAGGTTAACCTCACGCCAACTCTGTTGTAAATAACCTGATTTAAAAATGACTGTGTAGAATCGAGTCAACGCTGATGATTCTATTAAAACTCATGTAGAGGGTTCGAGAATAACTTATAACCGTTATCCCAAAGATGGAAATTCTCAACATGGACAAATCTTTTACAACAAATTAGTTTGAGACTGCGATTATTTAGACTGCTATTGTTTGTTCAGCTTTAGACAATACAAATCTAAGTTATTGTTGACAAAGACTGATCAGCGTTGATTCCATACGGCAATCATCCTGCGCTGGAAAAACATTGACAGTCTAAAACAACTGACACTGGTAAAAGCAGTCAAAGCTCTAAAAGTGATAGGATATAAATAGAGATTATTACATGGCATTTTCCATATCAGAACGGTTACCATCCCGACATGGCGCCTCGGGCTGATATGAGTTTAGGGATGATAACCGTGCTGATATGGAAAAGGCCATGTCTTAATCTGTTTATTATATACTTCCAATTAGGAGTTATCATCACACCCGGGCCGAAATAGCCATATCACCGGTCCGATATGGATATTTCAAAACGAGGCGGTCTGATATGGTCATATCGGACTGGTTATGTAATCTGGACTGTTAACTTCCGGCTATATCACATATGCAAAACAGAACATATGTTCGCTAGGTATGTAATAAAAAACTATAATGCAAGAGATGATCAATTCACCCATATTATGTGTATTATGTTGTCATTATGAGGACTACAGAAATAATAGTCCATCTGATGCGAATGTCTAGTTTGTTTTTTAAATAAGACACTCTTTTGGTTGAGTGGTATTCCGTATCGATCGAAAAATCAAACTTTCAATCATTTTAATAGGTTGCAGGAAAACAGATAATGTACAGATACTGAAGGAACAATTGAATTGTATTTACAAAAATCGAAGTTCAAAGACATGACCAAAACGACAACATAGAAAAAATGACACCAGATAGCAACAAAGCTCAAAAATCAAAGCACAAATTTCAAAACCAATGGCAATCAGTGTGTGACTCTCGTGCAACTGAGAGTACAGTTGACAAAGAATGCCAGATTCGTTCTCTTTGAGAGGCGTTATTCATACGCTGATTTACTGTATACAGTTTCTGTCTGCAATGCCAGAATACATATGGCGACGACAGGAAGCGTATACGACAAATTTATCAAGTGAACATTTTATATATGCCCATATAAATGACTTTTCTTAAACTATGCGGCGTACTTAATGCTTCATTTCAATGCTTTAAAGATGACAACTTTCCAGATGCAATTGCGGAAGTAATTTGTAATAATTCAACGATTGATTTTAAAAATTTGTCAGTTACATTATGTTCTCATGTGAATGTTACAATATGTTGACAAAAACTATATTTTTATTGCATATTTATACGACTATGTTGTTGATATCTGGGGTTTTGATTGACAGGAAAAGCAATATGTAACTGATTGCGGTTTGACATTATCAATAAGGAAGCATTATGTTAACAGTAACCTAGATTTATAATGCTGAAGACAAATTACTTGTCAAAACTTTGTCGTTTTACATCTGCTTCAAGTTATTCATTAAAATAAGTTTATCACTTGTCTATCAGTTGTATTTATGTCACCTTGACTTTAATATAGAACTTGCTTCTATCATCTGCCAAACAAAGGATTACCTCCCTTAGTATTAAAACATTTTGTTAACCTTGAATATGCATACGTTTGTCTTATAAGAAAGAGAAGACGTCTTCTCTGGCGGTGCGCTTGATCTTACCTATGATTTGTTTGCCCTTGTTGTTCATCTATGTATGTATTTCTTCATTTTTCTGTTTCTGTGCCGTACTCGTGTTGTGTCTTAATTTATTTCTTGGTGTTTCCGATGGTGCTATTTTCCTTGGATTATTCACTTCAAGACCGGCAATTCTGTTCACACTTATTTTATATAAACAAATAAAGGGATATGGAGTAAATGTACATAGGACAGAAGCCCTATAAATACGTGATAAGTTTAAGCAAATGCAACAATGCTTTCATTGTTGTTCTTCATTTTGAAGTCACCAAGAGGCCTTCAACAAGAAGCATATACTACGACCTCATAGTAAGTTCAAGACCTCCCCTAGCACCGGTTTGAACAGAATTCTCTTGCTAAATGCTGAACAACCCTACATCAATGTACCCATTTTCTTATGGATACGGGGTCGTCAACAAGCATAACATATCAGGCAAAGTACTCTTACAGTCACTGTCATCTGTTACTTTAACAAAGGGACAAATAGACAATACAACAAAAAACGATCACAGGGCACTCATCGAGTTGATTGTAAGAAAACCTGGCAAGTAAAATCGGAAGATGTGGACAAAACAGACGATCAGAAAAAAGTTAAATTTTTACAAAACAAGAAAGCCAAACGTTGAATTTTGATAGTGCATTCATATGAGAAATTCTCACATGAACATATACACCATAACTGACAAAATAAAGAGCCTAAACCTTAAGCACGGGGAATCTTTTTCACGGACTCCACACTGCACGAGAGACAAACTCCGCCGTAAATAAACAAATAAAGGGATATGCGTTTGATTATTTTATGACGGCCATCGGGATATTTCACTTAGCTTATCAAAATCGAAATCTCTACAATGCAATAAACCTAAAACTCACAAGTGGCATCCACTTTCTGAATTATTCACATTTTACATTGTGAAGTATTTAGATTTTGCATTGACCATTTTGATAATTATTGACTTTTGCTCTTTATTTTGTCAGTTATGGCGTATTTGTTCATGTGAGAATTTCTCATATGAACATGCATACTTTATGAAACACGACTGTGGATAGCAAAAAATATATACAAAGGAAGCAATGCTAAAACTGATTTTATGATGGACAAAGTATTTGTCAAATTTGTAGTACTAGTTATTCAACAGACAATTAGAATTCCAGTTGGCAAAAATTGTGCACCTCCTTTAGTCTGATCTGTTTCTCTACTCGTATAAGGATATATTCGTCGAAGAAGGTCTTTTCAAAATAAAGAAAAATATAAAAAATACCGAAGTTGCAAAATAGCCCAATTTTTTTTTTAATTTGGTCTTTCATTGATATTTTGTCACTAAACAATCCCCACTTGAGTGATTTATCCACATAGCCCGAAGTAAAGACCCTTTCAAATCTGCCTTATTCTTTAGCCATCATCTTGAACTTGGAAACACAGGTATACTACAGATTAAATTGTATAACAAACGTAATGAACTTACATTTCAAAAAGAAAACTTCACTTTTCTTTGTAACAAATAGCCCAAGCGAGGGATTTAACATCTTCGAAATAATTTGCAATTCGAGAACTTGAGGTCGATACAGTAACTTCCAAGAGCTCTGTTGCTCATAAGCATTTTGCTTAAAAAAGGTCTGTTAGATACGCCAATAACTTTAAGTCATCACTGCAGGCATTACGGTCGACATTATGATCTTGTACACCGCTGTTTACAGATGTCTGCAAATATATCTTTCACAGGCTGTACTTATCTTTCATTTACTCCATATCCTGTCGTAAAATATTTAATACAGGAGTTTGTCTTTAAATTCAATGTGGAGTTGGTTAAACAATTCCCCGTGTTTGAGATGTATGCTTTTTATTTTTCTTAGCTATGGTGTACTTGCACATGAGATTACATCTCATATGTGCACTTTCTTTATAAATATTATCTATATGAATTTTAAAACTAAGGTTTCACTCCTTCAATCGTAGTTTTGTCTTTAGCCATATTTGATATCACTGATTATTCGGATTTCTCTTGGTTTTATGCATTTATGAACATTTTTTTAAATCGTGGATTTCCTATCATTAGGTTCTTGTACTGCTGATGAGGAATTAATTTCCGAAATGGCCATGAAGCCCATTAAAATTCATTGCAATTGGAGTTAACATATGTGTTATGGTCTCATGTTCATTTACTCCATATCCTTTCGTAAAATATTATGTTATACCTTTGATCCTTTGTGGATTCGATAGTGTACCTATTTTTGGACTAATTATCTTCGGACTGACTGTTTGGATCTTACCTTTCTTTAATAATTATCATTTTATCTTATATTTTTCAAATATTTTTTTTTGTCTAGCAAGACATGACATTGTTGCAATTGCTTAGCGTAAAATCTTATTCTTAATCTTTTGTGAAACAAAAGGTGATTGCGTACTTGAAATATAGGTACAAGAAGGTCTGTTTGCTCGTGAAGCATATAGATCTTCTCATTTGTCAAACATTTGATTGATGACTTTACTTGTCAAATAGGTATATTTTTAATCGAATTCATGAAATAAGGGTTAATGACATTCACAAAGACGAAACCCATATTATTCATTTATTTGCTTTTCTTGTAATATTTATTTTTAAAACATTGTTTTCAGTAACCAAGTAGTCAGTACTTCATTGCTGACCTTAAACCGACTTTATTTTGAAACTTGCAATATGGAAATTTTACAAAATTTTGTTTAAAACTTAGGAGTATCTACTTCATGCAAAGCTCTGCCCTTGGCTCAAGTTTTGTTGTTCTGTTTAGATAGTTTTGGTTAATTGATCGCTTTCAGCTTTTACACGTTTTGCGTTTAATCGAATTCTAAAAGTGTTGATTTTATCTGTACTGATCAGACATAAGTTGTCGAAATGCGCATATGTAGAAAATAAATTAACAGTTATATGTAATTTGGTATTTTGTTATTAAGCAACTACTATATAAGATTTTTTTACTTCAAGATAAAACAATTAAAAATGTGTTATTTTTTATTCATGCTTGTCCGTCTAAATATCAGAGATTTTTTCCTCATTAAGTGATTGTAAAGTGGCCATTGCCTTTTTCAACCTGAATATTATATCTTTATTATCAAGATATTTACAGCTCTACCTTTAGTTGCACATAAACGATAATTCCGAATTCATTGACACCTGATATATATCTTCATTTTGCTGCAAGATGCGTTTTGGGTCTCTTCTAGTTGATACAGTAATGTTTAATCTTTGCACGATTCTGAGCATTATGAATAAAAAAAAAAAAACAAAACAAAAAACAAAAAAAAAAAAAAAAAAAAACAAAAACAAAAACGGATATTGTAATTCGTTATGTTTTGAAAAAAACACAATATAGTAACAAAATATGTATGATGAAAGAATACACACACATATTTAAAGATAATAGAAAGTTAACTATATTTAGACAATGGCA
>MJUU01058915.1:0-22613 GCA_002080025.1 Modiolus philippinarum | reverse complement strand
TTCATATTCTTTTACTTACATCGCGAATTTGACGAATATTGTCACCCATGCCTGAAGATAATGAAAAATCATCCGGTCCCACTACTTTGCACATTGAAAAAAGTACATGTCCCCTTACCATTTGCACCGGTCCCCCCTGCTTGATAAATATTGCACCGTCCCTAAGTATGATGAGTTGTACCGTGTCTCCCCTTTTCAAGTCCGTCACTCATCTACTTCCCGTATGCCGATAACTTTTAAGGTAGATAGACACTGTTGCACTGCGCAATTCAATCGCGCATTAGAAAAATAAAAAGTCGGATACGGGGTAGGTTTGATTTTTGGGCCAGAACAGTAATTTCACGGCTTTTCTTTTGTGACGTCATAATTGAATGACAAATGTAAGACGTCATATTTCGTTTACTTTGCCGCGAATTAACTCCCTTTTCAAGTAAATAATGTTTAATCCGGAAACTTTGTAAAATATCTCCGTCAAAAGCATGGTGACATATACATTTTTTATTATTACCAATAAATTACATCATAAACTATCTTTTCACAAAAATACATCAAATTCTCATGGATAAAAAATTCATTTCTATTAAGCTAAAAATTGCCGTTCAATATTTTCCCCGTGCATTCTATGTAAATTTAGGTGAAAAATGGCTAAAAATGAGCATACTTTGATCTCAATTCTAGAAAAAGCAAGCATGGTGACCCATAGTTTTTATTACAGATTTCGGGTAAGTGGGATTGGTTCTTCAGTTGTGCCGACTTACAACAAAATCTCATGGATATGAATATTACTGTCTATCTACCTTAATTATATCCCCACTCCCCATCGGGGATAGGAGGTACTCTGTTTTCGGTCTGTTTGTGCGTGTATGGTGGGTGCGTAGATGTGTGGGTGTGTGTGGGTTGGTCCGGCCGTAACACATTTTCGTCGTATTTATCTCCACAATGGTAAAAGGTACAGATCTGAAATTTTGTCACCAGCTTTCTATAGTCATGTCGTGTAGTGAGATTCGTTTTCGAACCAATCGGATTTCAACTTCCTGTGTATCGACTTAGTCAATTATGACATTTGTAGCATTAAAGGGTAATTTTTACCTGCGTTAACAACGGTGATCGCAAGTATAGGAGCCGCTCCATTCCGTCCGTCCGTCCGTCCGTTACGCTTTGGGAGTACCAAGTTTGTGTAATCTGAAACTCAGACACCTTTAACCCGATTCGGCTGAAACTTTGCACAGTTGTTCTGGACATATTGAAAATGTTCACCTTCTCATTTGGTGAGTTTTGAGTAAAAATGATGAATGTTCCATTGTTGAACTTAGTCATTTTTTCATCACATTTTAACATTACAGTACTGAGTTTGTGTAATCTGAAACTCTGGCACCTTATACTTGATGCTTTTGAAACTTTGTACAGTAGTTGTGGACACTTTGAAGATGTGCTCCTTCCTTTTTATTGACATTTTAATAAAAAAAATGTCGAATGTGAGCATTGTTGAACTTAGTATTTTTTTCATCAAATACTGAGTTTGTGTAATCGGTACAGAGTTTGTGTAATCTGAAACTCTGATACCTTATATATGATGCTTTCGAAACATTGTACAGTTGTTCTGGACACATTGAAAATGTGCACCTCCCCATTTGGTGAGTTTTGAATAAAAATGATGAATGATCCATTGTTGAACTTAAGTCATTTTTTTATCAAATGTAAACATTACGGTACTGCGTTTGTGTACTCTGAAACTCTAATACCTTATACCTGATGTTTTAGGATTTTTGTTGTAGACACATTGAAGATGTGCACCCCCTCCCCCCCCCTTTTGGGCAGATAAAAAAAATAAAAAAATGAATAAAAAAATGTGGAATTATGCATTGTTGAACGTAGTCGTTTTTTCATCATATTTTAACATTACAGTACGTGGTTTGTGTTATCTGAATCCTTTACATCTCTGATTACATACCTCTGAAAGTTTGCACTGTTGTTCGAATACATTGATGACTTGACCCCCCCCCCTATTTTATTCCAGTTTTGATTAAAAGATCTTTTATTTCATCATATTATATCATTATGGTACTCAGTTTGTGTCCAGAGGTGTAGCAGTTTTCACCGCACTGATCATGCACAGCTATTCTTCAATTTTTGCATTACTTTCACATATTTTTTTTTCATAAAGATTCAAAGAATGTGTTTATTTGAAACTCAGGTATAGTTTTCATCTTTGCTGAAGTGATATGAACTATTTTTATTTCATGCTTTGTTCAATTTTGTACATTTAGCTTTGTTTTGTTTTGTTTTTGTTTTTGTTTTTGTTTCTTTGTTTTTTTTTATGTTGTTTTTGTTGTTTTTGTTTTTGTGTGTGTGTGTGTGTGTGTGTATTACAGTAAAAGGGTTGAACTTAAAATCTCAATTATAGCTTCCATTGGAAAATTGTTTTTGGTAATAAGGTAAATGAATACCTGGTACTTGTTTGAATTGGCAAACTTATATACATGACATTCTGTTAGTTTGAAAAAAAAACACTTTCTCACTAGAGCATGAGTGACGGTGACGCAGGTCCAGACATGTAATTGATCTTGTTTGTCAAAATTTTGTCTGCATTGTTATATGATACAGATCCGAAATTTTGTCAAAAGCTTTGTATAGTCATGCCATATTGTAGGATAGGTTTTCTGACCAATCGGAATACTACTTCCTGTTTACTGAGTTCTTCAATTTTGACATTTGTAGCATTATAGAGTAATTTTTTGTTAAACTTTCTCTGCAGTGTTATATGATACAGATCTGAAATTTTGTCACAAGCTTTGTATAAACATGCCATATTGTGGGATTCATTTTGGAATCAATTGGAATATTACTTCATGTTTATCGACTTAGTCAAGTTTTACACTTGTAGCATTTATCTCAGAAATTGTATAAGGTACAGATCCGAAATTTTGTCAGAAGCTTTATATGATCATCCCATATTGTGGGATGCGTTTTCAGACATGTTCGTACACTACTTCCCGTTTACCATTTTGGTCTGTTTTTACACTTTTATCATGATATAGTAATTTTTCTTCGCATTTTCTTCAGGAATGGTATTAGGTACAGATTTGAAATTTTGGCACAAGCTTTGTATGATAATGCTATATTATGGGATATGTTGTTAGTCTTGTCTTGAAGACTACTTTAAGTTTACTGACTTCGTCAGTGTTTTACATTTGTAGCATATATTGTAATTTTTCAAAGTTTTCTCTGCAGTATTTTCTTATGGGGATTACATCATAGTGTCCATACTTGTATTGTGTTCACACTTGTACTATGTCCACATCTGTAATGTGTCCACACACACTTAAAATTGATATAGGGTTCAACGAGTGGGGTATAATTCGTTGCCATTCGACGATAGCTCTTACTTTTTTTCAAACCATGTGATTTTCTATTCAAATATCGTGATTGATTGGTTAAATTTGTTGGGTTTTGCAAGTCATATGTTACTTGCTTCCTTCAACATTATATATCTTTTAAATCTAACTGACATTCGTTTGCTTATTATCATACACTAACCGGTTTGATAACAAACTAATTCAAAAATGTCAATTACGCAAAAGCGAATATTGTAGATCATTGTATTGCAAAATTAAGCTTTCCTTTTTAACTAAATTGTGACAAATAGATATTATTCTAACAATGGAATGGGAGGATTGTAATTACAAACCAAAATAGGAGGGCTGGTATATTGTACAAATACATAGATTAACATACACCAATTACTTTAAAGAATGATTTTGATTTAATAGTACACTGCGAAATAATTTAAAGTGTCACAAATATATTCATACATGTGATTGTAATGTTCCGCCATTGAAAGTGTTTTCTGTTATCTTTTCTTCATTTATGCATGAAAATATATAGAAAGAAACAGCAGTCGATATACCTTTATGACCGACATGTTTTGTGACTGGGGCACCATCGCCAACAGTTTGTTCTAATGCCTAATTTGTTTGATGTTTAGAATTGTGGTAAAATTTAAAACATAAAGCGAGCAATCTCTTTGTACTACTTATTATAAAATCACAGTTATCGCATTTCATATGCTGAAAGCACAATTCAATTCAAACAAAGCTTATTGTTATGCTTAATAGAGGCCCAGAAGCTTTATATGTATCGCTTATCTGGCAAAAGAATTTTCAATAATGAATTAAGAGATACAAATAACAAAATACCGAGGTTACTGTTAATTTATTTTCTGCACATGCGCATTTCGACAACTCATGTCTCATTAGTGCAGATCAAACCAAAACATTTGGAAGTCCATGAACCGAAAAACGTGTTAAAGCTGATAGAGAACAAATAACCAAAAGGATCTAAATAGAAAAGCTAAAATTCAGCTGAAGACAGAGCTATGCATGATGGAGATACTCCTTAGTTTTAAACAAAATTTTGTAAAATTTGGATATTCCAAGTTTCAATAAAGTCGGCTTTCGGGTCAGCACCGAAGTACTGACTATACTGGGTTGGTGAATATGCCGGGGACTAACAGTCCACCAACAGAGTCATCGGCCAAGTGGTAATAAATAACAAAATACCGAAGTTAAATGATTAAATAAAAACCAACTCATATGATATCTGCTATTAATGAACTGTTACCATGTATTTATAGGGATTTTGTCCCATGTACATTTACTCCATATTCCTTTATTTGTTCTTAAGATAAAAACAGTTATAATGAACTAACATTTTTTCATAGTTTCAGAGATCTTATTATGTTCTGACAAAAAGGGTCATATTAAAACCGTGCCTAGTAATACGTAACTTGTTTGTTTTCAAACCAAACTTTGTTCTTCACATCTTTACATCATTTAGTTTGCTGTAGTAGTTCTACAGATGAGATGGTTTAAATGTTTTCCCTGACTATTAACCATGTATTAAACTATGTTTTGCACTTGCGACCATCTTTGCTGGCAAACTAGAAAACAAGAACAGTGCATTGACAATTTTAGAGAAGATTACAATGTTTTACTTTGGAGTCCAATATTAAACTATGTTCTGGACTGGAGTTTTTGTAAAGAGTATTTAAATTTTCGCCATTATGTTCGGAAGAGATGATACAAATGTAAACCCTTTTTTGGGTCAGGTGACCTTAAAAATGGATATACATGTCATGCAGCACATTGTTTTATCATGGAAAAGATACTGAATTAATTCTATTATTTACTAAGCTATCGATATCTATCCATATGCATCTCAGATTTTGATTGCGTTTTGATAACATATGTTTATCGGTACGTGTTTAATCAGGAAATGTTTTATTTTTCAACTGCGTTTGCAATACGAAACACAAAAGTCTGCCACACAAACTCCAATAACTCCATAACATTTCAGGGCATTACAAGTGAAAGCAAGGATTCCACTTACAGTATATACAGAAATTTTCAATAATTGCACATGAGACTTATTCTCTACAAATACATGATTAAACAAAGCAATGTAAAAACGAATTATTTTTCTTCATCTTTAAGTCACTATGAGGCCTCAACAGTGAGCTATGCTCATACTTTACAGTAAGTTCAAGACGGCACCTAGCACTGGAGAGAGCGGAATTCATTGCTTAATGTCGAGCAACGCTACATCCATGTTTCCCTTTTATCCTGACTTCCCAAAGGATCGTTTTTCGCAAACTTAGACTTTGAGACACTCTTCCAAAATAAAAAGGACAGAAGTTCCCCTTATGATCAAAACAATACAGATTGCTGCAATCAAAATACAATTTTCAACAGAAAATACGATTTTTAAATAAAAAAAAACATTAAAAATTTTCATTTGGAAGACATAAGAAACGCAACTAAACAATAATCTCCCAAATTTCGTTACAAATATATACTTCTGTGTAAAGTTTTTCTTTAATGCATCAAAATTGATTCCTCTTACATGTTTGGTCAGTTTTTTCTGAAAGTAATTACTATATCGTGCAACGCAGAACCTTCGATTTCATTGCTTTCTTATATTTACAAGGGCTGATACAACAGAAACAAAAACAACTAGCCCAGGCTTTTAATTTCGGCTTCAAATATATAGACGATGTACTTTCTCTTAATAACCCAAGATTCAAAGAATATTTACATATCGCATCTAACCCAGTGAACTTGAAATTAAAGAGACAACCGATACACCCGATTCTGCTTCACACCTTGACCTTCTGTTATACATTGACGAACATGGACGTCTGAAATCTAGATTATATGACAAACGTGATGATTTTGACTTACCAATTGTGAACTTTCCCTTTCTCTGCAGCAATACACCTACATCCCCAGCATATGGAGTATACATTTCACAATAAATCGTTACTGTATAGCGTGCAGTACATACAGTGACTTTGTGGAAAGAGCAAAAGCACTGTCACAAAAACTGCTGAGTCAGGGATATGTTACTTTCGTCCCTTCAGAAATTCTATGGCCGTCACCACGACATCAAAGATAAATATGAAATGACAATGTCACAAATGAAAACTGACATTTTCAGCTAGATTCACATCTTCCCGGATTTGACATTACCGGTTTTGACTTTACCCTGGATTGACCCACTGACAGTGTGACGGGTGCTGTATACAGAGCAGGATATGCTTACCCTTCCGGAGCACCTGATGTCACTCTGGTTTTTTTTAGAGTTCACACTGTTAGTGCTTCAGTTTTAGTGTTGTATATGTAATGTTCGTGTGTTTTGTGGGCACGTGGTGTCTTTGGTCTTCCGTGTTCTGGTGTTCTTGCTTTTGCCTTGTCTCTGGACTTTGATTTATGTAATCTTGTGCTTTGTTCCTTTGGTATTCTACTGTCGTTGTTATATATGAATAAATACTTCTTTTTATAACAGGTAATTATATAAAAAGAATATATTGTTATCGCAATACAATTAATGATGGAAATTTTGAATTTCTTGATGAAGCCCGAATGGCATCGAGACGTGATTTTACTGATATATGAATAGAATAGAATAGAATAGTTTTATTTCCAAAAAAGGTACCCTCAGGGGCAATATTACAAGTACAATACAAATGCAATACATCATAATAATAATAATAAGGATATATATATATATATATATATATAGTACGTCCAGTACGTCGGGAATTTTGGTGTTGTTGCTTTGTATATAGATGTTATATATATATATAGGAAAAGGAACACAATACATGGTTACACAATATGACATGATTAGCTTGGTTATTATTCACCATATAGTTGTATTGGAAAACAGAATATACTATAGAGAAGAGAATATATATATATTATGAATTTAATCTTAATCAAGGGAGGTTTTTTGAAATAAAGTAGCCCAGTTGTTTCAGCACATCTTCAGATTCACAATTCATTAACCAGAAAAGCTTATTTTGAAGATCAAGTGAGCAACAGACTTGACGTTCGAGGTAGTTGGTCATTGTTAAAAGTAGAGTCAAGACCTACATTTGCAAAACCTACATGTGAAATGAATTTCCGTTTGATTTCTTACATTATTTAAAGACGGAAAAGTTTGTTGTGAAAGAGATCCTATACATGTCTGAAACTGTAACGTTGTAAACCATGGTATTACGATATTTATAAAGCATAAAGATGTCCTTGTGTAGGGTATATTTTCTAATCTTTTGTACAGTGTCTATTTAAAAATATGTCATTGTCCTACAAAGAAAAGACTTTTTTGTTTTCTATCAAAAACATTATTACACAAAAAGAGTATCTTCACACTACATATAATTCAAATTAAATAAGTAAATTTTACAAATGGCATCTCTTCTAATTAAATTTTTTCTCGCCTCAGGAAAAGCCTTCACGTAAATTCACCATGATCTATCAAAGTCGTAATAATGTTTAAATATAATACTAAAATCAAAAGCAATAAATCCGTGACAATTTAATCATATGGTGGATGGTTTTACATTTATTTAAAATCTAAATAATTATATCCGTTTTATAAACAATTGTTTATTTACATGTATAAAATTATCCAAGGCAATACCCTACACATTAGTAATATTAGGGTTAAATGTGACTTTTTATGCTCCACTGATCCAAGCAATTATCTGAAATATTTAAATTGGAGTCTTTTAACAAGAAAGGAAAAGTATACATTTCACAAATTTACTTGAAGGGATATAGTTTTAGGTTTCCGGAACCGTTATATTTTTGTTTTGCTTGAGGAGTATAAATTCCTAAGTTGTATTGTGAAAATGATCCGAATTTATTTCTTGATTTTACTCTTGGAATTAAATTTTAATGGTAAGTAATGTGTCATTTTATATATATATAATTTTGTTATTTCATTGAAAAGAGTACAAAATTTGCCACATGAAAAAAAATACTAGTAATGTTATGACAATAGATTAGATACCAGCACAAAAGTAGACCATCAAATAATTTTTATCAAAACAAGGAGAATGTATTAGCCTCATTTTTTTTATTGTATCAATTAAGAAAAGGGCTTACTTAAAATTTATGAACATCGTTCTGTCTATGATTAATGGAACAGCAATTGAAGTTTATTTTTCCAAGTCTCGGACATACAAAAATAGCCACACGTTTACTTGTCTTCTGTGCTAAATCGTTACATACTTTATTCAAATACTCATGACCCATTCGGGTTGTAGTATACATAAGACAACATAAAAGAATTATATAAATGTTTACAATATCAAAACAGTTATTTGTCTCCTTTCCTCAGTTACAAGAACGGTGGAAAGTGCTTTTGGCTATTTGTTGAAAACGCCATGGATATGAATTTATAGCCCATTACTTTCCGTTATTCGACGAGATATCCATCTTTTTTTAGACCCGTGTGGTACTGATAAGGCCTAAGTTCCAAATTTATTGTCGTGATGATTTCTGACAAAAATGAAGAACATGGTTACTCTATTATACCACCTGTTTTATTGACCCTTTAGTTACAATTCTAATTGGTATTCGCTAAAATATTAGCACTCATTTTTATCAGTATAATTCTAAAAGAAACACATCAAGATTCAGTTTCATTTTTGATTGATTAGAAAAAGTTTAACGTCCACTGAGCTATACAATGACGACAACAAGTTAGTCAAATAAAAAATGTTAGTAAAAGAAGAAAGAAAAGTGGAAGGTACATGTATAACGGGGCAGCGAGTTTTGACTACCACTGGATAAGGAGAGAAATGGGTAGGGGCAGGAAATGCAGCCTTCTATCAGACACCCGGTGCGTCTGCTCTCCTCTGAGAAATATAGAAGGGGCCTTTTATACTGCATGAAGCGTGGCGTTTTTCCACACTGTTTGGCAACAATGGTTCGCGGTTCGGCTTCCCGTATTATGACTAGACTATCCCGCCGCATAGATAGGCATTCCCCTATCAACCAACTGGGAACGCACCCGGCAGCTCTGTAGCCGGAGCGCCTGAAAACCGAATCAGGTGCCGGGATATTATCTTTGACATAAGTTCTTGTATTATCGATATTCAGTGATACCCAAAAAATATTATAGGAATAAAAGTAATTTTGGAGGAGTTTATCGATGTGTAAACGCGGCCGACTCACTCACAAACTAAATAAAGTCCGAAGGACTTTATGTAGAGTTTGTGAGTGAAAGGCCGCGTTTACACATCCATAAACTCCTCCAAATTATAATTCCAATCCTTTGAACTTTCAACAATGTTGCCACTGATTTTTACGTCACCATATACTGCACTATTTAACGTCGTAATGTATTAATGGGCAAGAAAAGTTTATCGAGAAATAACTTTTTTGTTGTTCATGACCTTGACCAATGAAATTGGATGTTGCATTAGCAATTGGAATTATTAGGCTTAATACCTACTCTGGTGAATATGAGAAATGTTACACGTTTAATTGTTCGGTTAGATTGGTACTCATAAACGCAACTTCGATCTTCTATACTCTTTTACTCGAGCACGTCATGAAGAAGTTTTGTTATGATACATTAAGTTAATGCAATGAAGACTTACGCTGTTAGATCAATACTTATCCGATGACGCATTTGTGTATTATTCGAACTAATAATTATTGAAATCACATGGGCTTAAATTACACATTCAGTTTGATTTATGTTGATTGTTTATAACTTAGATCTTCGGATTTTCAAGCTTCACATGACTTTTTGAACGACATACTTACATTTGTTTGTACGCTTGTTCAGTATTGACAATATCATTACTATTTTGAATTACATGTACTTTCATAATTTTTGATAAAGTTATAAAAGCTTTTCTTGAAAGCAAGTTGAAATTTTGGTAATTTGTTACTCTACAATCCATTTATACCATCTCATGCTACAAGAAAAAATAGAACAGGAGAACAGGTAACAGGTATGAAAAATCCTTACAAAACATATGAAAATAAAACAACCTGTGTATCCGACTACAGATACATATGATTTATTTTCTGAAATAAAAGGAATACTTTTTGACACTAGCGAATGAAAAGCTCCAGACCCCGTCATTTTGTTTTCCGAAAGCTATATGAAATGTAGACTTGTACATACCTTTGAATATTCCGAATAATTGCAATAAACATGCATAGTGTTGTAAGCTTTTAAAAAAAAACTGTTGTATACCTCGATCGGTACGGGACTTAAACATTACAGTTTTGCCTTACACCATACTACATACAATATCTTTCCTCGAAGGATAAATTCCGATTATGATGTGGACTATTTTTTTTATATTTGGTGATACAAAAATTGTACTGATGACCGTATGTCATGTTTCTATTGTGTTGCGATTTATTTCATGTATGTCGGAGGACATATTAAAGACAAGATAACTTGTCTCTATGCTTTTATAGTTTTACAATTTCCATACAAACCTTTTCTGATAAAAGTCCGTTCTGCTTATATGCAAGTAAAATAAGTAAAAAAGTTTCCCATATTGATACATCAGACACAGCATTTTTTTAACCGGTTTAACCCACCATTTATTTCAATCAGGACAATTGTCGTCGACATTTTTCCGGTCGTTTCCATCTGATTTGTCTTTTTACCTTATGGACTTTAGCACTTGACAATTCTGTTTGTTGATTATTTTAATTATTCCCAGCGGGTCCCATTTCACATGGCAGAACCAACATAGGGAATTAAATAAAACGAGGACTGTACATGCAAGATATCTACGGTTTATCATGTAATTTTACACTTAAATGTAAAAAATAAATTAAATATTATTGTAATAAATATAAAAAAGTATGCCTATTCTAAAAACACCCTCTTACTCCATCGTAATTTCAATTTACCTTATCGAACACACCGTTATATCTTTAAAACATCAACGAACCAATCAGTCTAATTGTTTACATCAAAGTGGACGATTTCAGCTCGTAACACGGAACATCTTTATTTGGTATTATTTCAGGTAACTATATGTTTATTTATGGTTAGAAAAGTCAATGGAACTACTGTTTTTATTTATAGAATGATGCTTAATAATATGATGTAAAATTAAAGTATTACTATACGACTATCAGGACATGCAATAAAAATACGCAGAGGACTGGAACATGACAAAAAGAAGCGTTGCGTCTTTTCATGATATTAAAAGTAATAGCCAGTATAGAAGACGCTAACAGTAGCAGTACTTAGGGTATGTGATTTGCTCATCAACAAGAATGTACTTTCAAAAGAAAAGCAATTTGTCGACCAAAAGAAAAGCAATTTGTCGACCGTACATGTATGTTTCTAAAGAATCAAATTGAAAGCTGGAAAATATTCATTTCATCTTGAGTCCCGCCAGTCAAAGTCAGATCACGGAAACGAACAAAAAAACAACACACCTCTAGTGATGCTTATAATCGTGAATATTGTGTACATATACAGAATCATTTGAATATATTAACATACTTTATTTATCATATAACATAGAATAGTGTGACGGGCAGACAGGGTGATTAGTATAGCACCCCCTGACGTGAGTAGACGGTTACTGCAAACTTGGTAAACATAGGAAAGTGATTACTACATATCCTGATACATCTAGTAAAATCTTGGCAATGAAGGCCTATAGTTTTGTAAATAACAATATAGTTGAAGAAAGTATGAATGCTTTTCAAAAACATATATATATATGATACAGATGATCCCTTTGTAGTCATCTCATATGCTTGGTTTATGTGATTCTAGAACATTCAATACTTTCATTTGTCGAAATGAGCATATGCAGAAAGTAAATTCACAGTGACCTTGGTATTTAGTTATTTGTTACCACTGGATCGATGCCACTGCTGGTGGACTGTTAGTCCCCGAGGGTATTCACCAGCCCAGTAGTGAGTTCTTCAGTGCTGACCCGAAAGCCGATTATTTTTTGAACCTTACAATATCGAAAACTAAGGAGTATTTCCCTCATGCATAGCTCTGTCCTTAGCTAATTTTGGCTTTACATTTAAATTATATTTGGTTATTTGTTCCCTATCAGTTTTAAAATATCTTTGTGTATATGGTCTTCCAAACATTTAGATTTTATCTGCACTGAAGAGACATAAGTTGTCGAAATGCGCATATGCAGAAAGTAAATTCACAGTGACATCGGTATTTAGTTATTAGCTAATTTCGGTATTTGTCGTACAAACCAACGACTAGCTGGGTTTGGTTTTTTTATATAGTTAAGTATGGGATAGGATACAGAATTTTCAAAATTATTTCATCTACTTTGATAAACATTTACATTGTACTATGTTGAAGTTTCCGATTTTCGGTACTAAGTTTAACCAGTTTGTAGTAATCTCTTGTTACGTCTTCCCGGATTTGACTACCGACTTTGACATTTTCCCGGATTGAATCACTCACAGTGTGACGGGTGCTCTTAACAGAGCAGGACATGCTTACCCTTCCGGAGCACCTGATGTCACTCTCAATTTCACTGGAGTTCACACTGTGAGTGCCTTTGTTCTGAGTGTTGTGGTTTCTGGTACTGTGCTTTGTGTCTGTCTGGCGTCATTGTTTTTGTGTCTGGCGTCATTGTTTTCTGTGTTCTCGTTTTTGCCCCGTCTTTGGACCTCGATTTTTGTGAATTTCGCCCCTTTGTTCCTTCGGTATTCTACTGCCGTTGTTTGTTACTCTTGTCAGGAGGTGTATAGGGTGCGCCACCTTCCGCCTCGGGCTTAAAAGAGGTCAAAAGGTGACTGAATCAGTCAGTTGCACCTGATGACCAATTTGCAAAACCAATGGGTGCTCAACATTTTATCTCTGAATTGACATACATTTTAGTGCTATTGATGGTAAGGTTAAAATCAAATTTTTCATCACACTGTAAGCATGTATTATTTTAACCCTCACAGTAACATTGGTCAATTAATTAGTTTGTACTGAACAATGGATTATGTCTCGTCTATCAATCGATTACACTGTTCATTCTACTTCTTGTTATTATTTGTAGTAACTATAAGTTGCTCTTCAGATCGTATAACGACTTTACATAAACATATCGCGACTTGATTGAAATAATTTTTCCATTTTGATCCATGATAATGTATATTTTTCTTACTCGATCTTTCTTTTGACTTTCTTTTCTACAGCTCATGATACTAGAATGCTTGTATGCTTTCTCATCTGACCTTTTGACAAAAATTGTAAATTCTCTTATCCACAAAGCTTTTATTAATCAGTATTCCACAATGTGTGCACTTTGAGAAGTATTTGTCTGCTTCTTCAGAAATAATGCATGTTCTCGTCCAAACTCAGGATTTTTTGCATGTACTCGTTTTTCTCGCTTAGCGCTCTATTATATTGTTTATAATTTCACCAATATTGGATACAAGTCCTGATACGCATGTAGGACCATACAAAAATTAAAAAAATTTCATGAATACATGTATAAAAGGGTTTTGCTACGCATTACTCGAATCGAGAATATGTAGGGTGGGTTATTGGTTCGTGCATGTTCTTAAAAAGTACACAGCCGATTTTAAATCTTAAAAAAGAAGCAGATAGCTGATTAATTTATCTTTAGAATGTACGCTTCACTTTTTTACATTAGAAATGTAAACAAACAAAATTTCCTACCCCTTTCGATTACACACATCCAGATTTGTGTATTTTTCTTCAATCTAGTCCTAGAGTAGTATTTTCCGCATATGTACTAGTCCTCGCGCGATATTTACCCCCATGTTGGTTATGCCATGTGCATTTAAATGAATTTGAGTTTTATTTCGGAAATGATTACATTAATCAATTGATTAGTGTTGCTTTGAGATTTTGAATAAAATTTGTGTCTGTACCAAGTAAATACTTAAACACGTCTAGCTTATCATGCTGGACCATACTACTTCTGGATACCTTTTAATTTTGACAGGTAATGGTTCAGTTCATATCTTCAAAAATATGCAGTTTTGTTGCCAGGTTTATTCATTTTACTTAACAAATAAAAAAAAAAAATACGATGTATGAAAACCGTAAAGTAGGTGGCTCATCAATTTCAAATAAAATTGTTGCATTCGTAATAGGATATCAGATTTCATATTTAATATGTCACTTCATACTTGTTCATCCGTTACCATGAAAACTTTAATTTGTATTGGAGTATTACAAGTAAAACTAACCCAAATTAACTCAGAAGTTCCTTAATTTTTTTGTGAAATTTGTAAATGAATGGTCGAATATTCTTAAAATAAAATTTCATTCTATATTCAGTTATATGTATTGACTGGTTTGTAGTAATGTAACATCTAGTAAAGCCAACTATCTTTTATTGTGATATATGGATTGCGACAGGTTATTGGTATTGACAGAGGGTACCCAAGGCAAGGTCATAATGTAGCTTTTGCATACAGTTAAAAGGACTGGCTTTTGAATATGTCCTACAGGCATTTCACGATAAAGGCTAGTTTACAAATAACTATTACGATGTATCATTGAGGAACCATATCTTTGAAAATATAATTTACGGTAAAACGAAAGGGGGATAAAAATATCAAATGAACATTATCTATTTTCATGACAGGTGTCGTCATATTGGAAGTACTGAATGATGTTGATATAATAATTAACATTTTTTTCTGTCGTTTCTACAATATAAAGCTCTTTACGTTTGACATTTTTGTCAGGTTAATTTCCAAACAATTTTACTTGAAATTGCTTCATCACATCAACCAAGTCAAAGTTTCACTGCAACCATTACTGTGAACTCGCTTTTTGGGTTAGAGATGTGTTTAAATGTTTTAAAGAACATCAGTCTTCTTGAATTTGTGTTTTCGAGAAAAATTGAGTATCCCACTACTGCGACAGTGTTCATGGTGTTTCAATAACAGGCTACAGGCTCATTGAGTAATCAGTATAGCGGCAAGCACTCCTTGACCAATCTTTCTAACTACTTTTTGTCTTTTTCTTTCCTTTTCAAGATAGTGGCCTCAGATTTAGTAGTCTACTTGTATTGTACTTTATCTGTATGTTTATTGCACTATTTGGAAACGCGATAGGGGAGGTTTCGGGCACCTACAAACCGGTTTCACCATATCACTAGCCTTTGCTTGTTTCCTCTTATGATATTGCCGTCTTGCGGTTTTGAACATGGTTGTTTTTGCAGTGATACACGTATTTTCAAATGAGGGTTCGTTTTTTACCTGAAAATGATTTTTATACGATGCCTTGTTTTCATAACATTTATTCTGCAAGCATTACATAAATACAAATTATAATTTCAGCAATGCTCAATATATCACTAGCTTCAAAAAATTACATCAAAAACTGGTATAGTTTACCTTTTGTCTGCCTTGAATAGGATGATCTTTGGAAGGGTAATGGACGGGCAGGTATCAAATCTTGGGACCCGTAGGCCTTCATAGTTCTGTCTGTACATTATTACGGTAATATATGAAATATTTTGAATTCTATGAACCAATCTTAAATATTAAGGAAAAGATATCGTATTGTTATTAGAACTTCCCTTTCTTTGCTTAAGGAGGCAAGCGAGAACCGAACCGTCAATCCAAAGCGAACGATCCAAGGACAACGGCAACATCGGAAACAAAAAAGAAACAGAGACACAACACGAGAACGGCACAGAAAAGAAAAACGAAGACACACACACACACAAAGATGAACAACACGGACCCAATAAAAAAAACCATGGGTGAGACCAGAGTAAGCATCTCCTGCTTCTTCTAGGAAGCTAAAATTGAAGGATTGGGCCAGTTTTTTCATCTTTATTTTGAAGAAGAACTTCGATGAATTCAGCCTCATAAAAGTGGAGAAACAGATCGGCTAGGAGAGGCGCACAGTTTGTTCCCATATGAATTCCAATAGTCTGTTGAAAAACAAGTCATCCAAACTGGACAAATATATTGTCGATCAGAAACTCTAACATTTTAATCACTTCTTCCTTTGTATATTTTTTCTCAAATTCGGAGTCATTTTTCACAAAGTAGGCTTGTTCTCTGCCTACAACAATGTACCTATATCTTTGTTCACCGTTCTTACGTGAGAAACATCTATGAATTAAACCTTTCAGCTGAGATTTTAGTTGTTCATGAGGAATAGTAGTGTAAAGTGTGAAGAAGTCGAAAGTTTTAATGCTTTTACAGTGTGATATTGATCTAGAGTTTAAGATGTCAAGTAGATCTTTGGAGTTTTTCAAAATCCACATTTCATTCACACCGCTTCTTAAAAAGCAAGTATCACAGTATTTTTGAAGACCCTCTCTAACAGCTGTCAAGATGGAGGTTAGCAATTTAGATATAGGTTTTAGAGCATTTGGCAGATCCAGCGATGAATCGTTCTTTGTATGGGCATTTATGTAGTTTAGGTACCCAGTACAAAGAGGGGAGATCTGTGTCTTCATCCTTGGTGGAACTCCCGAAAGAAAGCAAAACATATTTATGGTTCCGTAATATCTCCTCCTTTTTAGCTCACCTGGCTATGCTTTTGCCATCACTTGGCGTCCGTCGTCCGTCGTAAACTTTTCTTCAAAAATCTTCTCCTTTGAAACCACTGGGCCAATTTAATCCAAACTTTGCCTGGGTCATCACCAGGGTATGTAGTTTAAAAAATTTGTTCGGTTAGTCCAAGGACCAAACAACATGGCCGCTGTTACTAAAAATAGAACATAGGGGTAAATTGCTGTTTTTGGCAAATAACTTCAAAACCGTTGCAGATATCAAAAATCTGACGTGGTGTAGAATTGTTCAGAATGACAAGATCTATCTGCCCTGCAATTTTGAAGAAAATCGGAAAAACCTCAGAGTTATAGCCCTTTTTCCGTAAAATTTTCAAAATTTATACATTTTCTTTTTTATTTCAAAAACTGTAACAGATAGAGGTGAAGTGTAAATTTGAAAAATGTTCAGCATATCAAGATCTACATACTCTGATATTTTGAAGAAAATCCAAGTGCCTGTGTTGTAGTTATTGACTCTTTTTCACCATTTTTTTTTCAATGCCATATGGTTATGAGTTATTTTCCTTTAAATTCTGTGTTCAAATCTTCTTTATTTTACTTTTCTCTTTTACGTTTAAGAGAAATTCCCTGTTATCACTTTATTAAAAATAATTATTTGTTCCATAATCAAGAGCAAAAAAGTGTTTTTATACAAACTTTTACATTTTTTTGCAAAAATACTTTCATAAACTATACTTATTTCACAAATTAATAATAATTGTATATTTTAGTATATTGTATCATGATGTAAAGTCTTTTTGCCAACCATGCAAATGTCCCTTCCAGATAAATATTGAAATAGCATCAGAGGTATTATGCTTGCATAACTTTGTATTTGACCTGCATGGCTATGCCATGATGATCTTCTTGCCATTACTGTGTCAGTGGTCCATCTGTCGTAAACTTTTCATTCAAACATCATCTTCTCTTCTCTGAAACAGCTTGGGCCAAATGGAACCAAACTTGGGCACAAAGGTCCTAAGGTGGCCCCTTTTAAAAAAAAATGTCTGGCAAATCCGTATCATATCCAAGATGGCCACCAGCAGGGAACGTGGTTTAACATTGGACCCTATGGGAAAGCATTCAAAGATCTTCTCTGAAACCACTGCGTCAATTGGAACCAAACTCGGTCACAATAGTCCTTCGGTGGTCCCCTTTAAAAATTTTGTCCCGCAAGTCTGCACGTCATCCAAGATGGCCACCAGCGGGGAACTTTGTCCAAAATTGGACAATCTTGCAAAAATCTTGTCCTCTGAAAATACTGGACCAATTGGAACCAAACTTAGTCACAATTGTCCTTACGTGGCCCCTTTTAAAAATGTGTTCAGCAAGTCCACATCATATCCTAGATGGCCGCCAGGAGGGAACATGTTTTTAACATTGGACCCCATAGGGAAACATATTCAAAGATCTTCTCCTCTGAAAGTACATGGCCAATTGGAATCATACTTAGTCACGATGGTCCTTACTTGGTCCTCTTCATAAAATGTGTCTGGCATGTCCGCATAGCATTCAAGATGGCAGTCAGCAGGGAACATTGTTTAACCTTGGACCCCATTGGAAATCATTTAAAGATCTCCTCTGAAAATACTATGCCAAAGTGAGACACAATGATCCTAACATGGTCTTCAAGAAAAGTGAGTTGGTCTACGCCCCATCAAAAATAGCTGCCTGTTGGGAACATACTTTAATTTGGGATCATATAACATCATATAACATCAGCAAACTTCAAAATGAGACCCTTAAACAGTCAATAAACAAATTTGAAAATGAGAACCTTAAACGTTGTGATAATTTTGACTTATTGTGTCAGCCGTGACCCAGGTGAGCGATACAGGCTCTTGAGAGCCTCTTGTTTGGAAGTTGGAATTATCAATGCCTAGTTCTTTCTTTAAACAATTAATATATTGATTTTTGCAAATAAAAATGATATTATTTGGGGCCTTATCGGAAAGAACGACGACATATTTGTCATAAATGGAGGACAAGTAACTGGCCACATCAGCATTTTTGAAAATTGATGATGCTTTAATTCTCATTGACCCTCGTAAGTGATTGATTCGTTTAAGAATCATTGACCTCACAGCCTTAATCCACTCCGAAAGGGAATCAAGGTCTTCATCTTGTTCACACTTAATCCATTTTCTGGCGTAGTCCTCTACTGCATCAAAAAGAAGTTTGAAATTTTGTTCCCAGTTGATGGAACGTGGTTCACGGAATTTAGGCCCTTTTGCAAGGACATCACGGAGTGAATTGTTTTCAATGATACTCAAATCTTCCGTTCTAAATCATCAAATCATTCGATTTTTAAAGATGAAACGGTTCATAAAGAGATTTCTGGTAAAAATCACGTATATCGTAGTTTCTGTACATAATGAATCAAATCATAGCATATAGCTCATACTTTAATCTTTTAAGTCAACAAAACATGTCATATATATACATGTGTATTATACGTAAGCTGGTATATACAAGTGGATATTAAATAAAAATCAAAATATGTAAATCCCAACTTTGACTCGTATATTTAAAGAATATTAAATATTTTTCAATCTCCGTCAATGTAAACAATAATATGTAAAGGAATGTCAGCACTCCTTTTCGTATGTGCAGTGTAGTTCGGGTATCGAAAGACTGTTTCTATAGAATAAATCGGATACCATGTTTATGTTACTTTCATAAATTTTCTTCGAGAACACTTCTGGGTGATGAAACAAAGTTGAAATAACCATATACAAAATATTCAAAAACTTCTCTTTTCCCGACCTTGTACTTTTTACTTTTAATTCCTTAGATAGACGATTTTCATATTTACGGGACGACTGCCATATTTTAGCATGTTTTGCAAAGGGACGTTACTCGCTAGCAACCGACAACCCGGTTTTCGGTCTCATTAGGGAAAGGAAGTTCAGTAAATATTTCCCATTGAAACTGGTACGATTTCTACATCTACAGTTATACATTTGGTATTTAGAAAAAAAGCATCGAGTAAACATATGAAAAGATCGGAGTAAATGCACATGAGACAAAGTCTTTATAAATATATTGCAAAACAAGCATAATAAAAACGCTTCTATTGCTGTTCTTCATCTTAAGGTCACAATGAGACCGTTTGCTCATGCCTCATTATGAGTTTTTGAGGTGCCCCTAGCACCAGTTATAGTGAAATTCATTGCTAGATGTCGACATATCCAGGTCTTTTATTACTCCATAGAAGTGGGGTCGTCAAGAAACATATAAATCTAGCAAAGTGTTCTTACATCCGCTTTCATTCGTTACCCGACAAAAACACTTATAGAAGACAATACAAACAACCATAAAGCATGCAAGAAAACTTGGCATAATGAAATATTATCTATGGTTCTGCATCCAATACCTCAAAAATTATTTCTATAGCCAAAAATGGAAACCGTGTCCGTCAATTTGTTGTAATGTTACTATTATCCATTTCAAACAACAAGGCTAGATTTCATAGATAGTTAAACAAATTTATGAATTTTAAAGAAGATTTTAACATTTTTTATCTGTTACCGTTTCTGCCATGTCTTTGGACTTCGAGTTTTGTAGTAATCGCATCCCTTGTTCCTTCGGTATTCTACTGCCGTTGTTTGATATGTAAATATTGTTCCACTTGTAAACATCGTATTACTAAAGACATTTAACATCCTCGTTTTTGCAGAATTGTTGCTAAAAATGACAAAACTGATTAAAAATATCCAGAAAAAATTGGGGCGTAACTTGTATTGTTTACGTATTGGGGATATTGCCAGGATATTCTTCATGATTCCATTAAAATTGGATATGGGATCAAATGACCTGAAGATTTTACGGGTACATGTATACTGGGCTCTCACTGATACTGCCGATGTCTTCTGAAATTAATTATGATTCTTTACCAAGCCCTTTTGGAAGGTTTCAGTTTAATTTTTCTTACGTAGTGCTACAGTGTGTAAGCTCCATTAGCCAGCCAGCAGCACTCCTTGACCCATATTTTTAAATTATCTTTTGTCTTATTCTTTTCAAGATAAGTAGTCTACCTGTATTGGGTTTTATTTATATCTTTGTTATACTAGAGGGAAACAGAATAGAGAGAGGGGAGGTTTGGGTACCAAGAAACCGGTTTAACCCTATCCCTAGCTCTTGCTTGTGTCGGTACCGTGTCCGGCCAACCCGAGTTGCTATTGTTTTTCCACATTTGTGTTTTCTTTGTATTGTAGGTGTTTCCTGTTATCTTCCCTTTCTTATTTGCTGCATTTGGGTTTTTTACATTTTATTGGCGGATCGAAGAGGGCAAGGAGACGAACCCCCGTCCCCTTTTCTTGATGTTCTTTTTATTTTGTGCTTAATTTAGGTAAAAATGACAAAAACGATAAAAAATCGACTGGAATCCATTAGTCCCAAAATCCACTTACTGTAACCTCATCGGACCCCCTATTTTTCATAGGATCGCTAGATCCACCTACCACAGCATACTAAGAACATTGTAAGTTTGAACTTCTTACATACACATATGTGCTAGAATTGATGTTTCCTCTGCCTTTTATAAAGTTTGACATTTTCTACAGTCATGATAGTATACCCATTCCAGATATGTTGTATTTGCTTTTGTTTTTTTTTTTTGGTACCTTACGTTGTGTTTTTATTTATTTTGTCCCTTTTTCTCTCTCTATAATAAGACATTTTTGTTACTTTGTGTATTATTTAGTAAGCCTGGAAATAAGTGTAAAGTAAGAAAGATAGAGTAAGCAAATAAGTTTGTTGTGATTCAAATCTGTGAGTAATCGCTTGGCAACACTTTTAACATTTAAATAATGTCTTTGAATTTTTAAAATTTTATGTTTTTTACACGCACAGACCACTGATGCTTGAAATTGTGAAATATCCAGTCATCGTGTTATATAAAACTTCATATACGGATGTTGTTGTAACTTTCTTTATGTAACACATAAACTGTATTTCAATACAATGTTATCCAAGTGGAAGAATTATAGGCTGGTGTGAACGATATCTTGTATCTGGTGGTTAAATAAACATATTATAGCTTTATTTGGCACAAAGTTCCATATCATTAGGGACGATACCTCTGTCGATTTAACAATAATATTCAGTGCTAAATTAAATATTTAGTGTTTTAACACTTTATAAATAGCTTCTTTTACGCTTCTTCCCATGAATTTTAAAACAACGGGAAATCCTGGTGAAAATCCAAAATAATTCCACAAACTTACAAATGTTACACCTACACAAGTAAAACATAGACTTTATAAATATGAATAAAAAATAACAAGGATACATATTGTTCATGTATATGTTCCTTCCACCTGTATCTTTATTATTTTACAACACTTATGCGAAAGGATCTTTTCTTTCTTATTCCTCAAAACTTCACTAGCAGTCGTACTATAAACCTTGGTAAAACTTTGGTAAATATTTTGGTGAATATTATTCCTTCTCTATCAGTTTTTAAACATCTTTGAATTTATAGTCTTCCAAACGTTTGGATTATATCTGCACTAAAGAGACATTAGTTGTCGAAATTCGCATATGCAGAAAGTAAATTCACAGTAACTTCGGTATAAAGTTATTTGGTAGTACAAGATATAGTAGGTCTCCACCGAACTGTTGATACAATAAGAATACATAACAATACACGATTACACCGTCACTATACATGAATCATCCCTGAAGCGACCACCACTTTAGACCACTGGCCCAGTTTAGAGAGTGACCAGGGTACTTAAAACTTTTG
>MJUU01058909.1:31998-42034 GCA_002080025.1 Modiolus philippinarum | reverse complement strand
GCATGTGACAAAATTTGGTTTTGATCCAATGTAGGATACTCAAGTTATAATCCAGAAACCAAAATTTTATTGAAATTTTAGTCTATTTTTAGCAACTGTGACCTTGATCTTGGGAGTACCAACCCAGAAATCAATAGGGTTCTGTCTTGGGTGATAAGTAAGCATGTGACAAAGTTTGGTTTTGATCCAATGTAGTATACTCAAGTTATCAGCTGGAAACCAAAATTTTATTGAAATTTTAGTCTATTTTTAGCAATTGTGACCTTGACCTTGGGGGAACCAACCTGGAAATCACTAGGGTTTTGTCTTGGGTGACAAGTAAGCATGTGACCAAGTTTGGTTTTGATCCGATGCAGGATACTCAAGTTATCATCCAGAAACCAAAAAGATGGACGTACGGACATACAGACATACAGACATACGGACGTACAGATCAGGGTAAACCTTAATGCCCCCGACTGCCTAGCGGCGGGGCATAAAAAGAATAATTTTCCTGTGACAAATAGGCACTGGAACTGGTTTGGTTTTGATATAATGTGTAGTTCCAACAAATAATCTGAGAAACAGTCTTATATGTAATACTAATCTATTTTTAGCAACTGTGACCTTGACCTTCAGGGTATCAACGCTAAAATCTATGGGATTATGTCTATTGTGATAAGGCCAAATAAAAAAATAGGTGTGGTTCCGTTCACCCGACCGACCCTAGTTTTTCCTGCCGACCCTAGACTTTTTTTCACCCAAAAATGAAAAATAAATAAAATAAAAAGAAACGACCGACCCTAGTTTTTTGGCCACTTTTGACTGACAAAGTCTTGGTAGAGATCAGCGGCAAGATTGTAGTTATTTGAAACCATAAATCGTTTTTTTTTTCATAATTTATCAACTAGTGGAATATTTATTAACCTTATCGGAAGTTTTCTATGAAGTTTTTAATGAGAAAAGAGCTCAAACGCGACAAAAATTGAAGTTTTTTCCAGTCAGGAAGTTCTAGTGCAATCATAAATTCAGAACGAGTTCGGTGCAGACTATCATATCCGGGTTTATTTTACCTGTTATTTATTTTTCAAAGGCTTCAAAGCCCTATAAACTGCTATGGGATAAATACCAGAGGCTCCCAGGAGCCTGTATCGCTCACCTGGGTTTCAGTTGCCACAATCAAGGTAACATTGTAAGTTATACAGTTGATCTTCAGTTTCTCAAACTTTCGTAGCTCAAACACCTCCTATATCTTTAGCTGTTTTTTAAGTCTGATCATGTTTTACTATATTTCTTTATTGGGCTTTTTTGACAAAAAAGTTTTTGCTAAGGACCACTTTCGACACCAGTTTTGAAGTTGAGATGTCATTTTGTTATTGGCAGTCAACAAACATTTTTCAACATCGGTTTTGAAGTCGCAACATCTATATCTACTTGGAAATCAAATTTCATTTAAATCGGACAATGTAGAATTATCCAGCCTTTTTTGGCGGCCATTTTAAAAATGGCGGTCAACGAACAATTTCTAACATCAGTTTTGAAGTTATGACATCAAGACCGATTTGGAAACCAAATGGCATTGAAATCGGACAATGTTGAATTTTCCCGCCTTTTTTGGGGGCCATTTTGAAAATGGCAGTCAACAAACAATTTTCAACACCGGTTTTGAAGTCGCAACATCAATATCTATTTGGAAACCAAATTTCATTGAAATCGGACAATGTTGAATTTTCCCGCCTTTTTAAGGCGGCCATTTTGAAAATAGCAGTCAAGGAACAATTTTCAACATTGGCGGAAGGGGTCATCTGACACCATTCTGAGAAAGACCCACCTGGTGACCATTCCAACAAAGTTTGGTTCCAACTGAGTGAGTAGTTTCAGAAAAAAAATCAACATAATTCCCATAGGGTTCTATGTTAAACTTTGATCGGCTGTGGCGGCCATCTTGGTCAGAGGTCGGTAATGCCGGACACAATTTTGGAAGGAGACCACCACAGCACCATTTTAGCAAAGTTTGGTTACAATCCAAATGATAGTTTCAGAGGAGAATATTTTCAAAATTCATCCCCCTTTTTTCTATTTTTAGCCTTGCTGCCATATTGATCGGAGGTCGGGGTCATCGGACACAATTTTGAAAACGGACCACCCAAGGATCATTTCAAGAAAGTTTGGCTTAGATTGGCTTTGTAGTTTCAGAGGAGAAGTTTTTAAAATTTCATCCCCCCTTTTTTCTATTTTTAGCCTGGCGGCCATCTTGGTTTGAGGGCGGGGTCATCGGACACAATTTTGGAAGAGGACCATCCAAGGAACATCCCACCAAAGTTTCATAAATTTTGGCTGAACAGTTTCAGAGGAGAAGATTTTTTTGTAATTGTGGACAGACGGACGGACGGATGATGGACGACGGACGACAGACGACGGACGCCAAGTGATGGCAAAAGCTCACATGGCCTTTTAGGCCAGGTGAGCTAAAAAGGACACTTTAACTTCTTTTTTACACCACTAGCGAGATGAATGTTGTAAAGAGTCAATGTGACATAAATAGCACATTGTCAGCTACATCAACACTTTACAGATCACACAGTTTGTTGACATCTCAAAAGTTATGGCGGCTGATGAAAAATTTTTCCAATTGACGATATGAAAATAGAAATTTTGGTGGAAATACACAATCTCTTTATAACTGTTTATATCAGCATATTTACCAAGCACCAAAGTGTTAACAACGATCTCTTTGCTTGAACCGAGACAAACACCCCAAGTATCCACACCCCAACCCCCTAAATACTTCCTACGTTGAAAATGTGGGGATAATACATGGTTTTTCAAGGAAAGTTACAATGCATGTACATGTGAAGTTTTATATATTATTAAACATGTTAAAAAAAATAAAAAAATAAAATAAAAAAAAATTTTGACATACCGACCCTATTTTTTTTCAGAGGGGTGACCGGAACCACACCTATTTTTTTATTTGGCCTAAGTAAGCAAGTGACCAAGTTTGGTTTTGATCAGATGCAGAATACTCAAGTAATCGTTCAGAAACCAAAATTTCATCGAAATTTTAGTCTATTTTTAGCAACTGTGACCTTGACCTTGGTGGTACCATCCCGGAAATCCATAGGCTTTTGTATTGGGTGATGAGCAAGCATGTGACCAAGAGTTGGATTTGATTCGATGTAGTATACTCAAGTTATCATCCGGAAACCAAAATTTTATTGAAATTTTAGTCTATTTTTAGCAACTGTGACCTTGACCTTAGGGGTACCAACCCGGAAAACAATAGGGTTCTGTCTTGGGTGATAAGCAAGCATGTGACTAAGTTTGGTTTTGATCATATGTAGTATACTCAAGTAATCATTCGGAAACCAAAATGTTATTGAAATTTTTGTCTATCTTTAGCAACTGTGACCTTGACCTTGGAGGTACATGTACCTACCCGGAAATCAATAAGGTTCTGTCTTTGGTAATAAGTAAGCATGTGACCAAGTTTGGTTTTGATCCGATGTAGAATACTCAAGTTATCATCTGGAAACCAAAATTTTATTAAAATTTTCATCTATTTTTAGCAACTGTGACTTTGACCTTGGTAGTAACAACCCGGAAATCGATAGGATTCTGTACTGGGTGATAAGCAAGCATGTGACTAAGTTTGGTTTTGATCCCATGCAGAATATTCAAGTTATCATCCGGAAACCAAAATTTTATTGAAATTTTAACCTATTTTTAGCAACTGTGACCTTGACCTTGGGGGTAACAACCCGGAAATCAATAGAGGTCTGTTTTGGGTGATAAGCAAGCATGTGACCAAGTTTGGTTTTGATCTGATGCAGGATATTCAAGTTATCATCTGGAAACCAAAATTTTATTGAAATTTTAGTCTATTTTTAGCAACTGTGACCTTGACCTTGGGGGCACCAACCCAGAAATCAATAGGGTTCTGTCTTGGGTGATAAGCAAGCATGTGACCAAGTTTGATTTTGATCGTATGTATAGTATACTCAAGTTATCATCCGGAAACCAAAATTTTATTGAAATTTTAGTCTATCTTTAGCAACTGTGACCTTGACCTTGGAGGTACATGTACCAACCAGGAAATCAATAAGGTTCTGTCTTTGGTAATAAGTAAGCATGTGACCAAGTTTGGTTTTGATCCGATGTAGTATACTCAAGTTATCATCTGGAAACCAAAATTTTATTGAAATTTTAGCAACTCTATTTTTAGCAACTGTGACTTCGACCTTGGGGGTACCAACTTGGAAATCAATAGGATTCTGTACTGGGTGATAAGCAAGCATGTGACCAAGTTTGGTTTTGATCCCATGCAAGATATTCAAGTTTTCATCCGGAAACCAAAATTTTAATCTATTTTTAGCAACTGTGACCTCGACCTTGGAGGTATCAACCCCGAAATCAATAGGGTTCTGTCTTCATTATAAGTAAGCATGTGACCAAGTTTGGTTTTGATCCGATGTAGTATACTCAAGTTATCATCTGGAAACCAAAATTTTATTGAAATTTTAGTCTGTTTTTAGCAACTGTGACCTTGACCTTGGGGGTAACAACCCGGAAATCGATAGAGTTCTGTATTGGTTGATAAGCAAGCATGTGACCAAGTTTGGTTTTGATCCCATGCAGGATATTCAAGTTATCATCCGGACCAAAATTTTATTGAAATTTTAGTCTATTTTTAGCAACTGTGACCTTGACCTTGGGGGTATAAACCTGGAAATCCATAGGATTCTGTCTTAGGTGATAAGCAAGCATGTGACCAAGTTTGTTATCATCCGGAAACCAAAATTTTATTGAAATTTTAGTCTTATTTTTAGCAACTGTGACCTTGACCTTGGGGGTACCAACCCGGAAATCGATAGGGTTCTGTCTTGGGTGATAAGCAAGCATGTGACCAAGTTTGGTTTTGATCCTATGTAGTATACTCAAGTATTCATCCAGAAACCAAAATTTTATTGAAATTTTAGCTTATTTTTTGCAACTGTGACCTTGACCTTGGGGTAACCAACTTGGAAATCAATAGGGTTCTGTCTTGGGTGATAAGTAAGCAAGTGACCAAGTTTGGTTTTGATCCGATGCAGGATACTCAAGTTATCATCCGTAAACCAATTAGATGGATGTCAGACTAACGGACGTACGGATCAGGGTAAACCTTAATGCCCGTGACTGCCTAGCGGCGGGGGCATAAAAATCTTTGAAATCTTTTCCCATAGGGTCCAATTTTAAAACTATGTTCCCCGCTGGCAGCCATTTTGGATGAGGTACGGATCTGTCGATACCTTTTTTTGAAGGAACCATCTATGGACCATTGTAACTAAGTTTGGTTATAATTGGGCTGGTAGTTTCTGAGAAGAAGATCTTTGAATGTATTTTCCCATAGGGTCCAATGTTAAAACTATGTTCCTTGCTCGCTGCCATCTTGGTTTGGGTACGAATCTGTCGGATACCTTTTTTGGAAGGAACCATCTAAGGACCATTGTGACTAAGTTTAGTTCTAATTAGATTAGTAGTTTCTGAGAAGAAGATCTTTGAATGTCTTTTCCCATATGGTCTGATGTTAAAACTATGTTCCCCGCTGGTGGCCATCTTGGATGAGGTACGAATCTGTCAGATACCCTTTTTTGATGGGACCATCTAAGGACCATTGTGACTAAATTTGGTTATAATTGGGCTGGTAGTTTCTGAGAAAAAGATCTTTGAATGTGTTTTCCCATAGGGTCCGATGTTAAAACTATGTTCCCCGTCGGCGGCCATCTTGGATGAAGTACTGACCTGCCGGATATTATTTTTAAAGGGTTCTACACAAGGACTATTGTGACCAAATTTGTTTCCAATTGGCCAGGTGGTTTCAGAGGAAAAGATCTTTGAATGAAAAGTTTACGCTGGACTGATGGACGGACGCCTGATGTCAAATGATGGCAAAAGCTCACCCTGGCATAGCCAGTTGAGCTAAAAAGGTAATAAACAAAATCAACTTTAATTTTAGTCAACTGAGTGGAAAATATAAGTCAAAATGACAATTTTGCCCTACCTTCACAGATGCATATGCAAGGTTAGATTGTCCTACCATGTATGATGACAGAGACCTGAACTAGTCCATTTACTTAAATGTAGTTCAATCACAAAATATACAGTGTAGGTCAAATTGACCTAATTTTGCCTGGACACTGATCATTCATTAGAGTATGTTATGCAAGGCTAGTTGATCATACAATCTAAATGACTGAGATCTGAAATAGTCCATAAACTTGAATGCAAGTAGCATTGATGAGTAGAAAATAGAGGTCAGAATTTTGCTTGAATGCTTGGTTCAGAGAAACATGCATATAAAAAGTTATATGATTCTACCATATATAGTTTGACTGAGATCTGAAATTGTCATTGAACTTTAATGCAAGTTAATCTACCAGAAAATATAGGTCAAAGTTACCTAATTTTGCCTGTACACTGACCTACCATCATTGATGCATGAATATGCAAATTTACATGATTCCTCCATTTATTGTTACGGAGATCTGAACTCCCCTGAACTTAAATGTAAGTCAATCAAGCAGAAAATTTAGTTCAACTTGACCTAATTTTGCCTGTATGCTACTATCATAGATGCATGCATATGCAAGTAAGATGATACCACTATGAATTGTGACTGAGATCTGAACTCGTCCTTACACTCTAATGTTAATTGTTCGAGCTGAAAATATAGGTCACAGTAACATCATTTTGCCTGGATGCAATCAATGATGAAAAGATAACAGGAAACATCTAAAATGGCCGAAAATTAAAATCCAATGCCATAATATACTAGGGAATCCCACAAGAAAAACAATAAAAGACAAAAGGCAAACGTAGACAATGATAGGAACTCAGGATAGCCGGACTTGGCACCGGCACTATCAAGAGCTAGCGGTAGGGTTAAAACAGTTTATGGGTACTCAAACCTCCCCTCTCTCTTAGTTGTTTCCCTAAAGTATGATTAACATACAAATAAAACCCAATGCAGGTGGACTACTTTATCCAAGACCACAATCTTGAGGAGGAAAGAATAAGACAAAACATAATTTAGAAAGATGGGTAAGGAAGCTCTCCTTACTAAACTGTTGGCTAGCTCAAGGAGCTTAGTCTGCTGGTATAACACTGTCGCACTACTGAAGAAAAATCAAATTCAAAACTTCCCAAAGGGTTTGGTCAAGAATCATCAGTAGACATCCACAGTATTAGTGAGAGGCCAGTATACCTGTAACAGGAACGTATCTTCATGTCTGAGTATATATGGCCAGCTGGGCTCCAGCTGCTTGATCGTAGTTAGTAGTCCAGCTGTAAATACTACTAGCCCAGTGCTATATGTGTAACAAAAATTTCTAACATTTTGGTAGCCAGCTGGGCTACTGCTTTAAAGATTTTTAGTAGTCCACACAGAATTTTAGGGCCGTAGGCTACTGGGCCCTGGGTAGGATCATCCCTGCTTTTAAATCTTTAGGTCATATCAGAGATACAAGGAAATGAAAGGTACTGAGGTAGATGGTCTAATCATGTGTAATGACTGAGATCTGAGCTCATCAATAAACTTGAATGAAAGTCCATCAAGCGGAAAATGTACAGTATGTCAAAGTGACTTATTTTTTACCTGCATGCTGACCTACAATTGGAGATGCATGCATATGCATATGCAAGGTTGGATGATCCTACCTATTATACATACTGAACTTTGAACATGGAAGTGTAGTGTTCTCCTCAAGCATGTTTAGCTTGCAATGACGCCATGCCCTTTTTATGTGACGTCATGCCCTTTTTATGTGACGCCATGCCTTTTTTGGCAGTGCTAATTGATGCTATGCCCTTTTTGTCCCGTACTTCATGATGCCATGCCTTCCAAAACATAAGATTTACTTTCCCGTATGCTTCATTTTTCACAGTTTAGTAGCTATTACTTTTGATGGTTTTTAATTTTGTTGTTTTATATAATCATAGGTAGTAATTTATGTCAATTTATAGCCTCTGGCATCATTACCAGTTCATTGATCTGTTGATTGTTTCCGGTCATCTGTTGATTGCATTACCTGTTGTCACGTACCTGTCGGTATGTTTACCTATGCACGTGCCAAGGATTTGTGACAATTACAAGCCCTAGTAATGACCTGACAGAGTATTACAAGACACCAGTAATTGATAATTTTGATGGTTTTTAAGAAGAATCAACACATATTTTCATTAACAGACCCACCTCGCTAACACAAACAAATGGATACAATTACATAATTTAGATGTTGAGTTACTTCCCCTTTTCTGTGTTAAAATTAAGTGTTTGAATGGACATATAAGATCATGTTACTATCATACAGACTTCATATATTTATAACAGTTTGTATGTACAAAATGTAATTATTTGTATGTCAGATGTTTTATATTTGTATGTATACATGATAAACACTGGTGATGATTTTTATTAGAAATACCCTTCAAAATATTTACAACAGATCTATATTAAAATATATCCTTTTTACTTTTTCTTCCACATTCAATATGTGCCCTTTTAACCATGCTGTACACGTTAAAAGTGCCCTTTTTGAACTGAAGCAACATGCCCTTTTTGAAAACTGGGGAGAACACTAGAAGTGGGATTTTAATTTGAATAGAAGTCAATCAAGCAGAAAATATACATCAAAGAGACCTCAACTTTGTTACAGTGTAACTAATTACACGGGTATGTTTGCAAATATAAATTTGTCTTCAAAAAACATTGTAAGCTGTGTAGCTGATTTTGTAACCGGTGATTGGTTCATGCAATAATGACAAATTATAGTGTTGCCAAGACAAAAATGATTATAAACCTTTTCTGGTGTGTATAACAATTAGTTCATGTCTTGTACAGGGTTATTTTCTTGCAACATGTTTGTCGATTTTAGTTCACGTGCTGTCGTGCTGGAGGGTCATTATTTGTGTTGTTTCACAAAATTGATACAAAAACAACTTGCAGGGCACAGAGGTTAAAAATTTTTTTAATGGTCCAGGACTTGTAGCTTGAAGAAATTCACTGGTACTGACCAATTTTCAGTGGTCCGTACAGACTTGCCCATATTTTGAAGCAAATGAAGTATGAGGCCATTCTTGTTCACTTTTCCCAGAGGGTTACATATTAATGGCATTCGGGATTTAAAAGAATCCAACGCCGCAAAGTGAATGATTTTTGGCCTATAACAAATTTGATATCATTTATAAAATTAAAGAACTTCTACCAGCTTTTTTTTCCTTGACAGCCCACAACATTAGGGTATCAAAATAGATAAGTGAAGAGGGTTCCAAAAACTGGAAAATTCCTACTGTCTCTACCTGGACTTAATACAACTTTCTGGTCAAATATCATGGAGACTTTGCTTTTTACAATACATTTGAAGCCAGTTCTTGCGCTAGGCACAGAAAAAATTGAGAAATTCATATAAATGACCAAAAAAAACTTTGATCTTCAATACACTTGAAAGAAAGGAGCAGTCAATATGTTTTCAAGTTAAAAATTAGACTCAGATCACTGAAAAAGTAACAACCTGAAACATGAAATAAAATATTTTCTCTAATTTTTCACTGGTCCGTTGGACTTTCTGAATGGTATTATGCACTGGTCCGTAGTTGAAATTCCCAAGTCCCGGTCGACCAGTGGATTTGTTAACCCCTGAGGGCAACTATTAAATTCTTGTTTTTGTAAAAAGGACATCATATTTTTTGTATGTATGTGTACAGCATCTCTTGAAGCTCTGTCCCTTCCAACTGATCAATACATGTAAGTTATGTTACTCAACTTATCTGTTGCAATCTAAATAGTAATTGCAATTATATACGTATTCAAGGTGTATTTTAAATGTCTTAGTTGGCCACAATGTTGCATTAAACATGTATTTACATAAAATCGATAATTACATAATTGGCAATTTTTAGCATGCTGCTGACATATGGAGACAATACGTGTGATACATTATACATAAGTCAAATAAATGTTGTTATATTAGAAAAAAAAACTTGTGGAATCAATACAGAAGATAACTAGAGCTGTCGC
>MJUU01058909.1:5602-31743 GCA_002080025.1 Modiolus philippinarum | reverse complement strand
ATTTCTATGGGTGCTAGGCATCCTTCTTGTAAAGTTTCATCAACTTTGAAGCACTTTGAATTTTCCCACCTTTTTTCAGTTTCCATGGCAACGGTGGCCATTTTGAATATTCCAAAAGATATGTGTGTGCACATCTACTTATTGTAAGTTAGATTCCTTTGAAGTAGTTGGAATTTGTTTGCAAACTTTCTAAAAAAACATGAATAGTTGTGTTTTTCATTCGTACGGATGGATGGACGTCCGAACGGACGGACGAACGGACGGATGGATGGACAAGGGTAAAACAATATGCCCCTCGACTTTTCGTCGCGGAGGGATAAAAACACTATCATCAATTAAAGAGCTTCATGTAACATGGTTAAGCCACAAACAGAAATCTATCATACAATGCACCTTTGCCTTTCTGTATAATAGATTTCTACTTGTAGCATATAACTCACCATGTTAGCTTATCTAACCAATGATAATATAAATTGAACTAACCTCTAGTACTTCATGTACTTGGTACTCAGTTTTCATAAAACTGTTCAGGCTACACTCATAATAAGCATAAACATGTACTTTATACTGTGCAGTGTCAACAACTGGAACTTAAAATGTACTTGTTAATGAGCTATCCATTTTGACTTTAAATCTCCTTGGCTAGATCAAGACATATCTGAGCATTCTGCAAAAAATAAATGTTCATTGTATACAAGTAATATAAAAAGATAAGTCAAAAAGTGAAACTTAAACAAGACACTATATACTAGTATCCTTCACACTTAAATTTTCCTGCATCAAGATTATTCCCAAACCTGTATTTTTAAAAAGCGAAAACACTGAAAAAAAATCAATTTTGAAGAGAAAACCATAAGTTCATTTGCATTTTTGTGCTGTCATCATTTGAAAAACCCATTTCTTGTGAATTTGTACAAATTTCATCTATTTTAGTCTATTTTTAGGCCAATTTATATTGGTACAAATATCAATTTTTCAATATTTTTCATTATAAAAATTAAAACAGATAAAGGTCAACTTTAATTGCAAAAATGTTCAGCATGTCAAGATGTACCAACCTACACATTTTGAAGAAACAAGTGTGAACCCAAATAGATGTCTCGCCCGTCCCTCCTTGGCCTCTAAATTGATGGGAAATTTAATGCACCTAATCAGAATTTGGACATGCTCACTAGACTGTGAAATTTGGGACTTACAAAAGCCATATAGCAGGCCATTATGTAGTACCCGTGACCAACCCACATACCAAATATCATAAACCTATAGCTACCATTATGTAGTACCCGTGACCAACCCAATTACCAAATATCATAAACCTATAGCTACCATTATGAGAAACCAGGTATATTTCATGCTCACTAGACCATGAAATAAAGTCACAGGCATAAGTCATATGGAACACTGTCATGCACCTTTCAGAACCAACCCATATACAAAATATCATTGACCTACCACTAACAGATATTGAGAAGTTCAACATGCTCACTAGACCGTGATAATTAGGTCAATGAAAAATCATAAGCCAGACTGACATGTACTACCAAAGACCAACCTACATGTGCATGTATGTACATACTAATTATTACTGACCTACCACTTATAGTTATTGAGAAATAGATTAAGCAGGGAAATAAGTTTACTTAACATGGCCACTAGACCTTGAAATTGAGGTCAAGGACAACAGTCATATGCCAGACTGACATGCACACCACACAACTTACCTACATACTACAGTAGTACCAAATATTATTGACCTACCACTTATAGTTATTGAGAAATGGACTTATAGAGAAACTCAACATGGCCACTAGACTGCGAAATTGAGGTCAAACAAAAGCCATATGCAAGACTGACATGTACTACCCTGGACCAGCCTAAATACTATCGATCAACCTACCACTTACAGTTATTGAGAAATAGACTTAAGCAGAGAACCTCAACGTGGACACTATACCATGAAATTGAGGTCAAGGACAAAAGACATGTGCCAAGCTGACATATACTGGTACTAATCAAGACCAACCTACATACTATATAATTATAGTCTGTGTACGAGGTAGATACAATGTTAAATCGATCTGGGCAAAGCATATCGACCGAGGATGAAATCTGAGGTCGTTTGTTCCAATCTGCCTTGTTTTTGTTTTCGAACCGGAAATAATACAAAACATAGCAGCAACGTCCTGCTTGACTCAGAAGTATCTAAATATTACGATTTAGGCTTGTTTTAGGACTGCAATGAATATGGACCAAATGACTGAGAGCGTTAATGTCATTATAAAAACAACAAGAAAGCCAGAGTATGGCTAAATTGAATTGAAATCGTGCCGTTATCATTCATCGTGTCTTAAAATTCGGGAATTTCGGACATTTTGCTTTTGTCTAGGAGTTTATAAATACTTGGTTACATGTAAATGCTCAGTATCTAAAAATATTGTTTCCAATGAAATAAATATGGAATAGTTCTGACTTGAAATCCAAGTTTTTCTTAAACTCTTAAACTGGGACTTAACAACTAGTTGAGAATTTGCATCTACACTTCCTCTGTTCCTATGGAGTGTATTGTTCATACAAGTTTCTCTGCTACTTGCGTACACGAAATATAAAAATAACTTGATGAATAATTGGTGAATGAATGTTGAGTCCTTTCGTAAGAATGGGGAATTTATCATTGGGTGTACAATTTTTGTTGAGGTGCAATCCTAAAATGTGTTAGTCATCATTATTTGCAGACAATGAGAAATTCTGAAAAAAGATGAATGACATGTATTTGATGATACCCTTGATAAAAATCAAATTTGGAGTACTTTTAGAAATATACAAAATGTAGCCTTTATGACTTTAGTTTTCCATTAAAAACTCTTTATGCATGTAGGTCTAGTACTTGCAAATTTTCTCAATGTGTTTTTTTACATTGCAATATTGCTATACATTTTCATTTTTCCCGATTCAAGTTGTGGCAATGCAAAATTCCCAATTTGGTAGAGGGGGCCCATTTGAAGAGAGCTAAAATCATCCCTTATTTAGACTTTAATACACTACAATATGATTACAGTGTGTATAATACATGTATATACATGTAATTGATTCTTTAAAAATACATCAAAATGAATTAAGCAAGATTCATAGAAACTACTACATTTGTAAATAGTAACATGCAATATAACTTTTTAATATACAAACACAATGTACCGTTTTCTAGTCAATCTCTAAAAATACAGTGGGTCATGTGATCAGTTCTCCGCTAATCAAATTTCAACAAGGATATCAAATTAATAATATTATAAATTATCAACCTACAACTTATAGTCATTGAGAAATTGACAAGAGCAGAGAAACTTAACGCGGCCACTAAACCATGAAATTGAGGTCAAGGACAAAAGTCATATGTCATAATGACATATACTACCTAAGACCAACCTACATAATAAAAAATATCTACACAACGCTTATATTTATTGAGAAATGGACATAGCAGAGAAACTTAATGTGGCCACTAGACCGTGAAATTGAGGTCAAGGACAAAAATTCATATGCAAGACTGACATGTTCTTCCCAAGACTCAGTGATTTACTAGTAGCTAGCAATTGTCACTTCTGCCATTGACGAATCTGTTTTGAAAGTGGCAAATTTTTTAAGCCTGCTTTTCGTCACTTGGAATTTTGAAAATCGCCAAATATCAAAGCAGAGCTGTCAAAGGAGTTAGAGTTCCGAGATCGAGACAGGAGTTTCCTCAAAAATTTTCTTCTTTCGGAGATGCATGCATTCTAGAGCTTTATTATTCAAGTGTTCATTTCAAGGAATTTGTGACCAATGATCCTTTATAAATAAATTAATATTTAGTGCATATTTAAATAAAACCAAATACAGAAAAAATATAAATCGTACAAACAATATCTTCACAGTACACATTGCCCTGCCAAATTGACTAATGGTCTCAAAATCTTAGCTTTATCCCTGCAAGACCAACCTATATACTAAATATTATCAGGGATATGATTTGGTTACAGGAAGTTCCGCGGAATAAAAGGAAATAATTACATATGTAGAAATCCGAAATAGAACATATATATGAAAACTGGTTCAGAAACAACCTGATGCACGGAAATTGGCGGAAATATCATATCACTGTATTATCCACCTACATGTACCACTTATAGTTATTGGGAAATGGACTTAAGCAGAGAAACTTAACGTGGCCACTAGACAATGAAATTGAGGTCAACGACAGTCATATGCCAGACTGACATGTACTACCAAAGACCAAGTTAACCTACATTCTAAATATTATGGACTTACCACTTATACATGTAGTTATTAAGAAATGAACTTAAGCAGATAAAAACAACTTGGTCACTGGACCGTGCAATGGAGGTCAAGGTCACAATATTTTGTGTCCATCATGTAGCACTTGAACTTCTACCACTGGACCAAATATGATGTTCTAACATCAAATAACTAAATACCAAAGTGACTGTCATATGCACATTTCAACAACTTATGTCTCTTCAGAACAGATAAAATCTAAACGTTTGGAAGAATATTAACTTAAAGATGTTTAAAAACTGATAGAGAACAAATAACCAATATGATATAAATGTAAAGCTAATAATCAATAATCAGCTAAGGACAGAGCTTTGCAAAGCATTTTCAAAATATCTTGCATTTAGTAAAAGTTAACCCCTATTGTCATACTTTGTATGCCTATGTTTCCCTTCCCGCATTTACGTCGCAGGCAAGACGAAAAGTGAAATAATCATGTAGGAGTTATTGACCTTTACTGGTCAAACTTGTTAATTTTTTTTTCTTATTTTTGTCTAATTTTTCAAAAATGTTTTCAGAGAAGTCAAGTTTGAATAGCAAAAGTGTTCATCTTTTTTTCTTAAATTGATGGCAATATTGGGACCAGCTGGGATTAATATAACAGGGATTTGAAACATTTATATTTCTTACAAATTTGGTGTCCCAGCAGAATTACCTGTAAATCTTCATATTTTTCAGCATTTCTCTGTTGAAACATAGGACATTTTCTGTACACTTTACATCTACATTTTTCTAACGATTTTAATACAATGTACAAAATACATCATTTTATAGAAAAAAGATTGCTGCAAATCATAGTATAACTTTTGTAAAATAAATTTTTTCCAAAGTACACAAATTTTGCTCTAAAACTTGGATAATTTTGTTTTTTTTTATAAATATACCGCGAAATTTTACACTTCATGACGTTTTTTTCAGTACACTTTTTATTTTCCCCAAAATATTTAATGCCACAAAATTAATATGATTGAAGAGATGAAACTTCGATGCAAATCATGGTATATTTTTCTTTAAATTTAGTTGTAAAATACACAGGGAAAAGTTTAGTGTCTGAACTCAAAAATTTATTTCTAAAAATTGCATGAGCGTGGTCACATCAGTCAAAATTTATCAGCACTGTTAAAAATCTTTCCTGCATAAATTATATATGGCTATAAAGCCAATACAAAGAGTTTTATAAAATTTCGTAATGGTAGGATGGAATTTGATAGGTACATGTAAACTAACGAGTTAAAGTTAGCCAATTTTCTTGATTTTCATTGTTCTGACGCTCATTAATCATCGATAACTGTCATTTGTTTATTGGACGGTTCCTAGATAATTTTACGACCCTTATACACAAGAAAACAACCCCTGGTGCATTTATTACCCATTTTTAATTAGGATTTCATTGTTGTGTGAATGAAAATTTAATGTTGTAAATATACCATGTACACGATAAATCAGCTTTTCTGCAATTTTTTTTAGAATAATTTTATGTTGAGTAAATCAAAAGTTACAGCCGAAAATCATAGCCTGGACACCGCTTTTTATTCGATCAAACTGGTTTGTTAAATAGTTTCATATCCCCATTATATTAGTCCCAGGGACCGATAAGCTAAAAATGTACCAGGATCTTTCTCTTTTTTTTCGCCCAGAAATAAGACGACCCAAATGGTAAATCGGATCACTTGAACTTGGCGACCACAATACTGGAATACTAGTATTGTTCACAATACTGGAATAAAAGTTTTATTCCAGTATTGTATTCCAGTATTGTACCAGTATTGTGGTCGTCAAGTTCATAGTAATATAAAGTTTATAGGGTATGGCATGTTTTATGATAAAAAAAAATTAAAGTAAAAAAGGGATGCTATTTTGTCATTTTAATTAGAGTTAATAGGTGATCAAAGGTGATAACTGGTAGTTTAATTAGAATGAGCAGGTAATAAGAATGTGATCAAAGGTGATTTATCGAAATTTGATTAGATGCTTTAAACACATTTTAATTAGAGACCCAATTAGTCTGACAAGCCATATTGCACAATTATTGTATATTGAGTAACCAAGCTGATATGAATATGACATTGAGTAAAAGAAAACTACAAATGTCAATCCGTTTCCACACAACATGTCCGTCCTTGAAAGAATTGAGTTAACTCTAACCATACACAAGTTTAAATATTTTAAAAACTGGACCATAGAAAAACTCAATGAAGAAGACATCCCAGAGACTGCTCGACCAACTACACCGGTAACAACAGAGCTATACACACAACACATAAAGAAGAACAAGATTTTCAGGAACAAGAGATTACTGTACTACAGGTCAATGACAGAGAAAGATGACGCACCAAGCTGGGCTACAGAGTTCAAAACTCAGATTGCAAACGGTACCATAACATAATTGACAAAAACCACAGACCAAATTAGACTTATGGAGATAAGACTCGCACCACTATAACAGCAAATGTGCCGTACAGTTTCCCGCCGACACAGTAGGAACAGGACACCAGGTCAAAAGAACAAGAAAACCCGACGAGACAGAGTACCAATACAACAAACATTCCGGGTTCAGACAGTAATGAAGAACATACTCAAGATGACCCGTGAACAACTTAAGACAGAGATAGCCAGACAAACCCAACTATCAACATGCTGAGTACCAACGGACCCATGGACACCAAGACCATTGACCAGACGAGGCTAACTCTTCTGACTGCCCAGCGGTGTTTGACACCCGACAACAACAGTGACAAATTATTTAATGCTATATCTTGTGTTTATTGTTTATTGATTTTAGTCTGAAGTGTATTCTGTTATAAGATAGAATAAATCATCAAAACACAATATATTTTATTTATTTCACAATGTTCTAACAATATTAAAACATGACTTATAAAATATTACCTGAAGACATAAAATGTTATAAAAACATTATAAAAACATTCAATTAATTGCAGTTAGTTTGTTCAAACAACGAGATAATTATTCAATACATATATTTCTATAATCAAAAATACAAATGTATAATCTTTTTCATAATTACACCTGGAATTCACAATACACATACAGAAAACCATAAACTTTTCCATAAATAATTACTTTGTATACATTTATATTACACTTCATAAATACATTATTTAAAAATACAATATACAAAATTCAAATTTTTCAACAATACTGGAATAAAATTTTTATTCCAGTATTGTAGACAATACTAGTATTCCAGTATTGTGGTCGCCAAGTTCAAGTGATCCGGTAAATCTGCCTAGAAACAGAAAATGTAACTTATAAGTTTCTTATCTTGTTGTTTTTAACCAGCCCCTGAGCCAGGAATCAGTATCATGCGATGAACAAAATCGGGCGAATGAACCAAAATTCACTTTGTTTAGGGGTTACGATTGCATTAACTGTAGTTTTGGAATTATATGAGAAACATATGTTATAATGCAAACCTATGCACCAAATCTCAACTTCTTTTAGGTCGTTTTCAACAGCTTCAAAACTGGAAGTTAATTTATTTACTTTTGTCGCCATCATGAAGACGCTTTACTTTAGGTCTTTTCGCTTAGGTCAACATAATTTATCCGGAGCATATTAGTCTGCCGGCTAACTCAGACACCGTTGGTATATTATATGGTTATATTAGTTACGTTTCTGACATTCAGTTTTAAAGGATAAAAGGTTTCAAACAGAATGTTAAAATTTTAAGGTCAGGAACTCAGTATTTATTCTCAACCCGGGATTCCTACTTGGACAATGATTTTACTGGCCGACTGTTAGTCCCTGACTGAGGTTGTTCACAAACTAGCCAGTCCTTAGCACCGGACACCGATTTTATTTTGAAACTTGCGGTATCAAAATTTGAGAAAATTTTGTTTAAAACTAAAGAGCATAGCTCAGCCCATAGCTGATTTGGCTTTTCCATTTAGAGTCATATTGGTAATTTGTTCTCTTCAGCCACTGTGTCTTCAGCTTTTATTTTTGGTTTATGTGTGCAGAAACTAAATTTAAAGTAATTTTCGGTATTTGCTATATGTACGGGAGTAATTTGGACATAAGTCCATGTATGCATCCGAGTGAATATCAAAGTGGACGAAGAAATCGGTCTGTTGAAAGCACCGAATTACTTTCCGAGCATATACAGAAAAACAAACCCCAAAAGAAAGCGAGGCAAAAAGATGAATGTCATTGGATAAATAGAGAGCTGAGACGCTTAGTTAGGAAGAGAAATAGATATGATAGTTCTAGACTTCGCAAAAGCCTTTGAGACTCTTTGATAAAGTCAGCCACCCCCTCAGTGTCTGATGCATACACTCCAACACTATGGAACAGGAGGGAGATATCAGCATTCCTTAACAACAGGACACGAGCAGTAGTACTAGAAAACAAATAATCAGACAAAGGAGATCAGGTGTACCCCAAGGGTAGTGCACTAGGACCNCCTGACATTTAGGTTGATTTATACATCCGTGTAGTATCTTAATCAGAGACTTGTCAACAGCACACGTGTTGGGAATGCACTTTGTATGACCGTTAGGTTATACTGATCTATACTGTTAATCAGTTATTGTTTTGACTCTCACTTTGTAACATGTACATAGTAGTTTAGTAAAGCATAGAAATGTATATAGACTTAGTGTTTACCTTATACAGCATATAAGTAAAAATACGACATACACGATCTAGGAATCCCATCAAGTTGCCATACTACATGCATGAAGAACAACTTGAAGTAGTGAACCATGCAAAGTATCTGGGAGTTACGTACCATCAAAGATGACTTGAACTGGAACTTACATATCTCCAACATAGTGTCAAATGCCAAAAAAACGTGTACAAGGAATGTTAAATGCATCAAAAAGGCTCCACCACAAACAAAAGTCGCAGCAGTTAACACACTAGTAAGACCAAAAGTGGAATATTAAGCAGTGTTGGATCCATACCAAAGAAAAATATAAACAAGTTAGAAAAAGTGCAATTTAACGTAGATCAGCATCGATCTCACATGGGTCATCTCCCACTGTAAACCATAATTTACGGAAGAAACACACTTTACTCATTGTCATTTGATTGATTGTGTATGTAGAATGTTTGACTAACAGTACTGCCATTAAAAGATTCTACATATGATTGGTTGCATAAATATAAAACTATCCAATCAGATGTAAAATCTTCCTAGAGCAGTGCGTTCAACGAATTCATCTACATACACCGCTGTCAATCAATAAACAACAATGGTCAGTCTTTCAGCTTAGAGTGTAAAATTACATCTCTTTGAAATGAAACTTTTGCCACTTGCTTGACCGTCGCAATAGAACATAGCCTTGTTTCCAAAGCGAAAGAAGAGAGTCATATGAATATTGGATAGATTATATCAGACAGGAGAAGTTCCATCTATATGGCGAAAAGTACATGTGTGTCCAATATACAAAAATGGGAAGGAATTTGAAGCGATAAATTACAGATCAGTGTCCCTGACATGCATTGAATGTAAGATGATGGAGTTTGTCATAATAAGTAAAATCATGGCATACACGTGCGGATAAAAACAACATCTTGAACCCATTACAGCTTGGTTTTCGCAAGCGTTATAATATGACACTCAGCTGGTAGAATTTGTAGGTGACATACTAGAAACCTTGAAAACGGAGAGCAAAGAAGATTGCCCTATCATGGACTTAAGCAAGACATTCGATAAAGTCAGTCGTTGCTTATTTTCACATAAACTAAATCATTATGGGATCAGACTGGATCCTAAATTTGCTATGGGATTGAAAACAATCTGTACTAGTAGAGGGTATAGCATCAGAATACATAAGTGTTAAATAATAAAGTACCGAAGTTACTGGAGTTTACATCTCACAACTCATTCGTTACTCAAGAGCTTGTGGTCGATACAATTACTTCCTTGATATGGTCCGGTTGCTTACAAGTAAGTCTACTTGGGCAAGCTTATTTTACCAATAACTTAAAGTCATCACTACAGAAGTTTATCAGTCGACATCGCGATCGTATGGATCGGATTGGTATGGGATATCTGTTTCCCAGATGACATCAGATCTTTCCCTTTACATCTAAAGTTTATTTCCCCTCTACTGAATTTGACTTTACCACCAGAGTTAACATGTTCAACACGGTAGATTTCTTATAAGAAGCAGGAGATTCTAACTCTACCGGTGCACCTGATCTCACCCATGGTTTTATTGGGTGCATGTTGTTCATCTGTATGTGTGTCTTTATTTTCTTTTCTGTCTCGTACTCATGTGGTGTCCTTGTTTCTTGGTGTTTCCGATGTTGCCGTTGGCCTGTATTACTTATGGTTCGGTTCTCACTTACTTTACTATTAATTTAGTTCTGCAGATGCGCATTTCGACAACTTATGTACATGTATCCTCAGTGCAAAACAAATGTTAAATAAGGAGTTCCACAAGGACCAGTATTTGGACCGTGTCTGTTCCTTTACTACATTAATGATATACCAGATACCATACAATCAACTGTAAGGCTATTTGCAAATGGTACAATCATGTACATAACAATGACATCAGACGTTGTTATAGCACATCTGCAAGAAGATCCGGACAAAATTGAAAAATAAAACGTGAGCAGGCTCTGCAGGCATGGGCGGTGAGTTTCTATCAGGGGAAATGTGACTTCCTAATAATATTACAGAAGAGAAATATCATCAAGAAAAGTAACATTCTGCATGGACATTTAAATTCAAACTGCACAAAATGCTGAGTTATTTTGTAGAAATTTCAATTTAAATCGGACAAAAATTAGCTGCACTTAAAGTTACTTGAAAAGATGTAGTTTTACATGAAATGTACAGCAAAATATCTGCGTCTGCAGACTTTACTCAGCCTGTGTATGCACTAATGGTTTGATATTTGATCTGAAGCTTTGGTATGATTAGTGATAGTGCAATCTCATTTTCAAGCCTATCACTCTCGCGGGGACACATTCGCAGATGATACAATCATGTACATAACAATAACATCAGACGTTGATACAGCACAACTGCAAGAACATCCGGATAAATTGAAAAACCGGGAGCAGGCTTAGCAGGCGTTGATGATGAGTTTCTATCTGGAGAAATGTATCTTCCTAATAATATTAAAGAAGAGAAATATCATTAAAAAAAATCTACATAGACCTCAGCTAGAACATGTTATATCTGCTAAATATCTAGGGGTAAACATATCATCAAAACCGAATGAAACATACACAAAGCCTTAGTTAGACCTACAATGGAATACGGATGTACAAAATGGGATCCTTATCTACATTACAATAAGCAATGCCTTGAAATTGTACAAAGAAGGCAGTAAGATGTGTAAAAAAACAGATATCATGACGTTTCCACTGTTGAAGAAATGATAGAGCAACTAAAATGGACATCATTAGAAGACATAAAAACCCTAACAGGCAAACTTATACCACCAACACGCATAACTAATAACAATCAGTATTTCATCTTGCTCAAAAACATTTAGGAAATAATCTCTCTATCCCAGAACAATACGGGAATTGAGTTCACTGCCAGCCAATGTTGCCTCTGCAGTGAGTCTTGAAATCTGCAAGGTCCTTGCCAGTCAACTGAACTAATGATAAAGTCTGCAAATGTAAGGCACTTGTCATATTTATTTTTCTAAACATGCGCACACCCAAAGTAGCAGAATCGTCAACTACGCAGTGACAGAAGCAGAGGACAGGAAAATTCTACCTCTTATTTAAATTTCAGATTCTTTTAAACTAGCGTCAAGAAATTGGATACTGAAATAAAAATTTTAACTGCACAAATTTTGAGTTATTTTGTGGAAATTTCAATAACATCGGACTAGAATTTGTTTTACATGAAATATAAAGCAATATTTTTGTGTCCGAAGACTTTACTCAGCTTGTGCCTGCACTAGTTATTTGATATTTGATCTGAAGCTTTAGTATGATTAGTTGTAGCGCGTTTAAGTCTGTCACTCTCTGACAGAGACACATTAGTAATTAAAAAAGAGATAGGTATGAATAGAGACATACCATCCAAAACAATAATAATCATGGACTGCATCAAAGATTCTGTTTGCGAAGATAGCAAACTAACCCCAGCAAATGCAGCAAGTCTGCAACGCCTCACCGATAAGGAAGAAAAGACAATTTTGTAAGGGCAGACTAGGGAAGGATGGACTTTGATGGAAGTCGACAGTAAAACGATACAGACCAGCCGAGTGGGAGGGGGATTTCAGGTGGTAGAGACCGTCAGAGGAGCTTTGTAAAATAGAGGGAGGAGTGGAGGGATAAAGTAGGAAAGCTTAAGATGACTTGGTGATGCTCGTCCACCGACAATCGGTTTACTCGACAAGATCAGATATGTAACAAGAAGCAGCTCAAGGATGGGATCACAAATACTTCCTGCTTAGGAAACCGTATCAACTGGTCAAAGGGTCGAAACGGGGCCTTGAAAAAGGTCTGGATAAAATCAAGGTGTGGGACAAAAGCAACCTAGTAGGGGCTTAATCCTAAGCAAGCTATCATATGCCCCAGTGAAGAAGAGAGAGTTGAAAGTGCGACTGTTCCTTCGGGCGGAGATGGTGAAGATAGATCCGGCTCCCGGGTAAAATTTCTACGCAAACATATATGTCCGGTCAAACCACCATCACAGGTTCGACAGACCTGGAACAGGTGATAGCGCAAATGAAGAAAAATATCAAGATAGCAAATTACGAGAGTATGGGAGGGGGGGTCGGGTGAACCTTTAGACGCATCGAGAAGTTCATTGAATACATACCACTTACGGGAAGCTCATACACCCCTCCACAAAAAGCTCGCAGACAAGAGGGCTACTGTCAAAGTGTAAAACAAGGACCAGGAGTGTTTCTGATGGACTGTCCGACAGGCGCTCCATCACGAGTTGAATAGAAAAGTAGCCATCGGGTCATCCAGTACGCGGAGTGGGAGGGCGAGCTGACGATCGTTGGTATGGTACTTTTTTCTATCTTAACATACTTTAAGAATATTTTCTTCTTTGTAATATACTTTGTCATTTGTAAAGGAGAAGACCCAAATTGAATAACTTGTGTCTGATTCATGTACATGTATCATGTTTTATATTTGATAATAAAATATGTTTAAGATAAAACTAAAGAGCGCTACATCTCCTCCGCCAAAAGTATACCGGTCCACGAGTACATGGATAAGAAAGCACCAATGAAGATACGCTACCAGCACTTGTAATTAATCGATAGCTCAAGTTTATGGGGGAAAGTCTCAATAAGAGTGTGGAGGCCACGACAACCGATACTTTCAGCAATATTTGGCGACAATTTGGTGCTGATCCAATGGATCCCGAACTCATCAAGATTGAGCACCTTTAGAGGATGGACCAAATATCACCCTATGCGAAATGATCGACCGGGAAAAGTTTAAGCCTAAAGTGAAACACCCGGAGGACGGAAGGTTGTGAAGGTTCTCAAATGACACTCTTGCAGGATTACTCTTGCAGGATTATCTGGCAAGCATCTAGTGAGTGTCCGATGCGATTCTACCAGCGAAATGGCTTTGGGAGGTACTGTACTGACGAGAAGATTGGCCTCAAAATATGAGCCGATGCATCCGACACCCTCTACGCAGAGAATATAGATATGAAAATTTTCACCCGACTCCCCCATCCTGTAAGGCATCGATCGAGTGCATGAAGCTCGACGACGCCTACATCCCGGAAAAGTTTATCGCAGGCCTGATGCTCTACAAGGAGATCAAGAGGTATGAAGCCAAGACACAAATTCTTGCCATCATCAATGGGAAAAATAGACGAACTGAAGAAGGGGAAAATAGACGAACTGAAGAAGGACCCACCTGCCTGGCTTAGAAACTATTATGGAGACATGAGGTAGATCGTTGAGGAAGTGATCAAGATATACACAAGCTCACCTGCAAGTTCAAAAAAGGCAAAAAGGGGACGACTACAACATCGAGAGGACCAAAGTGAATTATTCCATGTGCTCTTTGTAAAAGGCTCCGATGGCAGCTGCCTTTGATTTCTAGACAGAGCAGGTGATTGAAGTGAAGGCACTCGTATTTGATGGGCCGATGATCCATAAGAAAGGGATACCGCACACAGGGCTGACCGATATCCTCTAAAGATACCCTCAGACGATCAAGGAGGCCACCGACGATGATATATCTTTCACAGTCAAGGAGATATTTGAACGATAAACCTACCGCGGCAACAAAGCAGATGAATCCCCATTCAGATTATATGTTACGTAAAGGTGTCTTATGACTATATGGAGATTCAAGAGGCTCCAGGAGACCAAACTCCAAGGTAAGGATGCAAGGTTGCAAGACCAAGTGCGCGACTATCACAACCTATGTCTTGAGACAGATCAGATCTTGCTCGCCGATGAGAATTTTCGAGACATATGCATGAATCACCATGGACTCCATCTGCCACACTACTATACCACACTTAGCTTACGGTGCACCAATTAAGGTACAATCGATATTAAGCTCGACCTCATTACCAACATCAATATGTCAATATTGGGGGTGGAATTACCCTGGCTTTCCAGAGATATTTCCGGGAAAACAACCTTATCCGCAAGTCTACGATCCAAGAAAGCCACCAACTATTTCGTGTATCTGGACACAAACAATATCTAAGGGTGTTCCAAAACCTTAGCACACTTGGAGAGGGGGATGAGCATGGGTTTATCTTGGAGTAAGTGAGAACCGAACCGCCAGTCTAAAACGAACAATCCAAGGACAATGGCAACGTCGGAAAAACAAAGAAACAAACACATAACATCAGCACGATACAGAAAAGAAAATGAAGACACACATATATAAAAAAATGAACAACACGGACCCAATAAAAACCATGGGCGAGATCAGGTGCACAGGTAGAGTAAGCATCTCCTGCTTCTTATAAGAAACCCGCCGTGTTGTACATGTCAACTCCGGTATTAAAGTCAAATCCGATAAAGGAAAAACCAACTTTACTGGCAAAAAGAAAGATCTGTTGTCATCTGGGAAACGGATATCCCATAGCGGCCCACAAGATCGTGATGTCGACCGTAAAACTTCTGTAGTGATGACCTCAAATTGTGGGCAACATACCCTTGCTTCAGTAGCCTATTTGTTAGCAACCGAGCTACTGAAGCAAGGGTAACTTCAAGTTAGTCACTGTATCGACCAGAGGCCCTTGAGTAGCGAATGAGTTGGGAGATGTAAACTCCATATGCCGGTGCTTTTGTAATGTTGCTACAAAGAAAAGGGAAGTTGACAATTGGAAAAGTGAAGTCATCGCGTTTGTCATATTGCTTAGTTTGTAGTGTACCTCCGTTGTCACTTTCAATATGAAGGTCAAGGAACGAGGCTCATGTGGCAGTATCTGTAGTATCCTTTCGAGCTCTTTTGGGTAGATGAAATGAAGAAAATCACCAAAGCGAGGGTTGTTTAGTGATAAAATATAATCTATATAACGGAAGCTGAAATTAAAGGACTGGGCCAGTTTTTTTATCTTTATTTTGGAGAAGCCCTTCGATGAATTCAGCTTCATATGAGTGGAGAAACAGATCGGCTAAAAGAGGTCACAGTTTGTACCCATTGGAATTCCGATAGTCTGTTGAAAAACCAGTCCTCAAAACTGGACAAATATATTGTCGATCAGAAACTCTAACATTTTAATCACTTCTTCCTCTGTATATTTTTTCTGTGATTCCTAGTCGTATTTCACAAAGTATGCTTGTTCTCTGCCTATAGCAATTATCAATGAAGGGATATGGAGTAAATGCAAATGAGACAAAGTCTCTACAAATACATGTACTTATATCTTCGTTCGCCGTTCCTGCGGGAGAAAAATCTATGAAATAAATCATTCAGCCGTGATTTCAGTTGTTCATGAGGAATTGTAGTATAAAGCGTGGAGAAGTCAAAAGTTTTAATGCTTTTACAGTGTGATAGTGATCTCTATTTTAAGATGTCAAGCTGCAGATCCTTAGAGTTTTTTTATTTACACCACTTCTTGAAAAGCTAGTATCACAATATTTTTGAAGGCCCTCTTTTACGGCTGTCAAGATGGATGTTAATAGCTTAGAAATAGGTTTTGTAGAACAGTTAGCAGATCCAGCGATGTACCTTTGTTTGTATGGGCATTCGTGTGATTTTGAGGGGAGATCAGTGTCTTCATCTTTGGTTGAAATCCCAAAGGAAAGCAAAACAGATCTGTGGTTTTGCAATATTTCCCCCTTAGACAGAGTATTAGCTGTCTGTCTGAACAGCTAGTTCTTTAAACAACCAATGTAAAGATTTTTACAAATGAAAATATTAGGGGCCTTATCTGCCGGACCAACGACATATTTGTCATGAATGCAGGACAAGTATCTGGCAACATCAGCATTTTCGAAAATTGATGATGCTTTAGTTCTCATTGACCCTCGTAGCTGACTGATTCGTTTAAGAATCATGGACCTCGCAGGTAGACCTCGAGTATAACAGGTAGTTCCACTTCCACCACAATATGACTACACCCTAGCGTCGAAATCTGGTGATCAATGCTGCCAGGAAGCTAGTGACCAATCTCTGCCAAGGAGAAATACGTGGTCCATTACGATCTGAAAAAAATACTTTGCATGAGGCTTGAAGCTGAAGAAAATCCAATGGGCCATCTGCTTCACATAGAACCTATGATTGAGGGCCTACTAAGTGCATGGGAAATATTACTCTATTTAATTGACCTGACTGGTCATGGGTCAATTATATCGGGATTAGCCGTTTTAAACATATCTACAAGATCGAGAAAATTAAGCCACGCCCAACCTGTTCAATAAATTTGAGTAATATCTGCAATAGGGTTACGAATGGTCAATAACAAGAGGGTCATCCGGATGCTGGCGGCGAGACCAAACTACTAGCATAGCACGGCCTTCAGTGAAAACTACGGTCCACCTGCATCGCACAAAGCAAGTCTTCGATAAAGCGATCTACCTCGGATTCTCCATTATGCACCTGTCGAAGACCTTGATGACTGACTGCGTCTAAGAGTAATAGCGACCGATCCAGTATCTGCTTCGCGGTTTATGATAGCTTGATCTGCGATAGCCAGACAGATAACGTATATAACGGTTTGGCGATTGGTTTACAGCAGTGCTTCTGATACATCCAACGGTTCATGCCGCGGACCACGCTGGCGAAAATAATAATAAAGTGATGACGAGTGCGTCGGCCAACCGATGACCGAGTACATTTACCTCCGGTCAAAAGCAAACGCATTTAAAATGGATCATGCTGAGTTAAGGAAGGCTAAAGACGTGAAGAACAGTTTTGTCTAGTCTTAGCTGATCTTTCTAGACTATAAACAGTGTCTCACACGGGCAAGGAGAAATAACGCTCGATGAATATCATCAGCAGCCGGATCCATCAGGTACTCGCTCTAGAATACAGCAAGAAATCCATCTCCGCAAACGATGATCAGAAATATATCCTGCTGGATGGAATCCATGCCCTGGTGCATCTTCACTACTGCATCTAAATGAATTATTAACATACGAGTGCACCACCTGATCCTCCCCAAATAGCCCTTTCTGGAGTATGGCGTATTCATGCGAGATGCTCTTCCGACAGCTCCACAACCCATCGAATGTGGCATCCTGAATCACGACGACTTTGAAGGCCCGGCACGTACTGGACCTGCTGGCATAAGCGCGGAGGATTCGAGGCCCTAACTGTCTACCACCAATCCGGGATCTGCGACCTGAGATTCCATACAACTCTAATGAGCTACATTGGCATTGACATTACGACATGCTTGTTACCAGCTCCGGCCAATTATTAACTTGCAATTCCTTGGCTACCGGCTTGTCACATTGGTCCCCTCCGATAAATTGCGGATTGTATACCCTGCATATCTAGGTCGGTGCTCCTCTTTCCAATGTTGGGCGAGACTCAATCTCTGGTCTACCTTAACTCTCCCGGCTGCCGTGTCGAATCATTCAGTGCCTGGAGGTCCATCTTGAGCTGATTTTACTGCCTTTAATGCCGGAAAGTCTTTCAGGAAATGCTTCAGCTTCTGATTCGCCCACAGTTCGTGGCGGTTAAAAGTAGTTGGTCCGACCTGGACACCTTTTCAATCCTCAGCCCGATCTCACCTTTGTACTAATTAAAGGCTTGAGAATGCTACGGTCCGGGCGCTCACGTATTGGCTGGTCGATGCCGTCAAGCTCCTTGAGCATGATCTTAATGGAGATGGAGTTTCGGGTGGTCGTATCATTGTGCTTAGCATAGCAGAGGCACAGGTCTCCACCTTCCGCCGCGCCCTTTGTTGGTTATTACATTGCCTACGCTTTTCATGTCCGCCCTCTCTCTAGACTAGAAATAGTCGGAAAAGTGTCGGAGAAAATTAATTTTTCAAAGACGGAACAGATTTGTATTAGATAAATTCATTTTACTTTTTTGTACGGTAAATTCGGGTACTTTTGTTACAACATAATGGCAAACGAATACCGAAGAAAAATTGAGGAAAGAGGAAATTCCAAAATCAAAAATTCAAAATCACGGCAGTTCAAAGCCAACAAGAATTGGGACAGCACGACAAAGACAAAACAAATGAAGAAAAATGAACAAGAACGCTACAAAATTTAAGCACTGGCAGAGTGGCCCTTACAAGAACTTTAAATATCGTCAGGTGCTCCGAAAAGGTAAGCATGCTCTGATCCATGCATCCCAATATCTGTTTGGCGGCTGATTGGTAATGATATTTTCTAACCATTAGACACAATCAATTCAAAATCCATGGTACGCGTTACTTTTCTAACCCTCAAACTATACTTAGGTAAACGTTTGATAAGTTTCTGTGAATCTATTAAGTAATCGGGACGTACCACAAACATCTTCAACGAGGACAAAACTAAAGAACGACAGTGAGATATAAGGGAGCAACCATTTGATTGTTATGGGGGAGGCAAGGAAGGAATTAAAAAAAATCCAGGATCAGAAATTTGGCGAAAAAAAATATCAGGAAAGGGAGGAAGCTGAAAAAAATAACCAGGATGACATATATGAAGCAAAATGTCTGGCTTGGACCCAAAAAAAATGACAGGATTACTTCGTGTGAGAAAAAAAATTGTCAGGCTCAAAAATTGCATGAAAAAAATATCCAGGATCAGATGTTCCTTCCTTGCCCCCAATAAAAATCAATCGGTTTCTCCCTAAAAGACCACACGAATAGAGAGTCAGGTAAGTTTTCACTGGATCAGAAGGAATTGAATGATTTAAAACTTTCCTTGTGGCGGTCTACCAATTCAGCTGATGAGTTCTGGGGAAATAACTTGAAGGTGATGCTCATATAGGTATAGGTACACTTGGCTTATTTCTTAGCAAGCTTTTGTTTCATAAAATGTTAGTTCAACCTCTTTTCCTACACAATGTAATCGACTATTTTTTCACATCACTTCTCTATTGTTCTTTATTCAGTTCTTCCTATTGGCTTATCATTTCTAATCCCTTCGATGTTTCTACGCATCATTGTATTCCTGGTGTATTTTTTCCTTTACCACTATGCCATAAGCATTTACCCTCTTCCTGTACAGATAATTCTACTTCAACATCTCATCAAAGGAAGCCACCTGTTCAATGGTTGCTAATTCTTTAACTTAAGCTTCAAATCGGAATCCTTTAGGCGGCGATTTAATCCGCTTATTGAACGTTAACTCAACATCAGTATATGATCAAGATATAAAAACAAGAATAAGCCAATGTACATGAATCCCTCAGCAATAATTCAATTCGCCCCTAAATTACATAAATATATGTAACATATAGTGGTAAATGTCCTAAAAAGGCAGAATTTTTTTATCTTCTTGATCAAGAGGCACCAGTAGACAGACTAAATATAAGTCCAACACCAACATACATTTAGTTACCCAAAGTGCATATCTGTTGTCCTCAATTCTAGGAATAGGATACGCATTTCTGATGCACTTTTCATTAAGCTGTCTATAATCTACACATATTTGGCATGGTAGGCATTCTAAAGTAATGCTAGTTCAGTTGACCCTTTCTTCTTGATTTCCTCATCAATCACTTGTCTCCTCTGCTATGTTTTACTTTCTTTCAACCTGATGTTGTATATAAGTTCATCAAGGGGATCAAAGATTGTATCATTATAATTCAACAAAACGTCTTTGAACTTTTTCGCATTCACTTTTGGTCAAATTTTTCTATTCCAAATTGGGCATCTCTTATCATGTCTACTGGTATTTTTTAACCCTTTCTTCAACTTGACAAGCTGTGTATAACTTTTTTCTTCCTGATCTAGTATATGAACCTACCCTGCTGGTAAAAAGTGCCTATATAAGATACGTTGGTGTATTACGAAAATTTGGAAATTATTTGTTGTGTATTGACTAAAACTCTATCAACTACAAAGGAATTAGTACAAAGACAAAACGCGGACGCCAAGTACACCATCACTATCGATCTGGTTATTTCTGTTCTCACAACAACTTCCTGTCTTGCAAGAATTTCTATGTTCAGTCTCCACTGAAACCACACGGCTTGTACAAATATTCACATTAATCCTGTACCAGCATATTTCTATAACATTTATACCCCCGCTTTGAAAAAGCGGCGGGTTTATAGTGATGGCGGTGTCCGTCCGTCCGTCCGTCACACATTTTTGGTAACAGTTTTCTCAGCTTGTATACGTTGGAATTATTTCATATTTGGTCAGAAGCTTGAATATGATAATTTGTATCGTGTAAGCCAGTTTCGGGTCGGCCGTGGTGCTACTTCCTGTTTGCTGATATGTTGAAGTTTTACTACAACACACTGTGGATGAGAAATTTCGTCACTGTTTTCTTTTCTCAGCTTGTTTATGTTGGAATGATTTCATATTTAGTCAGAAGCTTGATTATGATGAGTTGTAACGTGTAAGCTATTTTCGGGTGTGCTGTTGTTCTACTTCCTGTTTGCCGATATGTTGAAGTTTTACTATAACACACTATGGATTGTAAACTTTTCGTCAGTTTTCTCAGCTTGTATATTTTGGAATTATTTCATATTTGGTCAGAAGCTTGAATATGATGAGCTGTAACATGTAAGCTATTATCGGGTCTGGCGTTGTGCTACTTCCTGTTTGCTGATATGTTGAAGTTTTACTATAGCACACGATGGATGAGAAATTTTGGTCAATTTCCTCAGCTTGTATATGTTGGAATGATTTCATATTTGGTTAGAATCTTGATTATGATGAGTTGTAACGTGTGAGCTTTTTTCGGGTCTCCTGTTGTGCTACTTCCTGTTTGTCGATATGTTGAAGTTTTACTATAACACACTATGGACGAGAAATGTTTGTCGCAGTTCACTTGAATTGCATGAGTGAAAATGATTTCAAATTTGGTCTGGAGTTTTATAATAATGACTTGTAAAGTGTAAGCTATTTTGAGGTCTGCCGTATTATTACTTTCTGTTTGCCGATAGGTTGAAGTTTTACTATAACCCTTTATGGATGAGAATTTTTCGTCACATTTTATTTGGCTTCTATAAGTGGGAATGATTTCAGATTTGAACTGGAGCTTTATAATAATGAGTTGTCATGTGTAAGCCATTTACTGGTTTGTTTTGCATTTCCGATTCGTTGGTGTTTAACTGTAACAGTAAACTAATGCTGTATTACCACTTCCCGTTTTCTTGGCTTGTATGAGTGGGGGCGATTTCAAATTTGGTCTGGACAACTATTTAAAGAATTGCATTACACTTTGGAAGGGGTATTCATTTGTGGCCAAGCGGACCACAGTACTTCTAGTTTTAAATGTCTTAATGATCTCGTATCGGATTCTATTGTCATCTAAATGATGATGTAAAATCTTCAACTAAGCCTCCAACAGAAAAAACAGAAAAGTAACAGATTCCCCAAAACTAATATTCATATCTGTAGTTCCTAATATTAAATTCACAGTAATTTCGGTACTTCTTCTAAAGTTTCACAATCAGCAACAGAGCACTCTTTGACCCTTCTTTCAAAATTACGTTTTGTCTTATGCTTTTTCTGTTCCAAGATAGTGGTCATTGAGTTAGTAGTCTACCTGTATTGGGTTTTATTCGCGTGTTTATGATACTATAGGGAAACGGGATAGAGAAAGGGNTACCAAGTCCGGCTATCCTGAGTTCCTATCGTTATTTATGTTTGTCTCTTGTTTTCATTATTGTTTTTCTGGTGCAGCTTGCTTGTAAATTGTGGCATGTGATTGTAGTTCCTGGCCATTGTAGGTGTTTGCTGTTTTCCTGTTTTTGTAATTGAGTACCGGTAATTACACGACCGTGCAAAGATATACCGTCTTACACAATAGTATTGCAGATTTCTTCAACTGTTTGATTTTTTCCTCAGCGATAAAAGTTCATCTCGATCCTGTATCAAGTTTCCAAGTTATAGCAGATCATTCATGTACGGAAGCCCATATAGGACCTATCAAATTTTTTTTTGAATTCGTTATAACGAATTCTGGGATTTGTTATAACGAATTTAATTCGTTATAACAAATTTTTGAATTCGTTATAACAGATTTTTGAATTTGTTATAACAAATTTAATTCGTTATAACAAATTCAAGAATTCGTTTTAACAGATTTAAGAATTTGTTATAAAAAATTAAATTTGTTATAACAATTTCTAGAATTCGTTATTACAGATTCTAGAATTCGATATAACAAATTCGAGAATTCGCTATAACAGATTGTTAAACTATGGCATGCCAAAGTCGCATAAAATCAGGAATTCTGACATTACGTCTAGATACAGTGTTCTCGTTCGATTTTCTAGTTTCCTCATTCAAATACCCCTTATCTCAATCATGATCGGGATGAATAGTCTCTTGAAAGCCCCTACCCCAACTACGAGATATATTGTAGCTTGCATTCGTTGAAAAAAAACCATAATTCCGGCTGCATGAAACCTAGCTTCTTGCTTAAAACCCTTAATTTCGATTATAATTGTATATTTTTCGACCCTGCAATTTCGTCGAGATGTTTCCTTATTTTAACCATTCACGACAAGAGATGAAATATAGTGTCAAAACCATAAGATTAAGTTTCTTGTAGAATTTCATTGTGTAAGTTAGTTAAATTCCTCAGTTTCATCACACTGAGAGCTTGGTCCTCCAACGTGTATTCCAACATTTAAATCTCTGTTAAAACACACCTTTTTTTAACTGACATCCAACATATGGCTTCACATTGCACTTATGATATTCTAAATGCAGTAAAAAATTAAACGAAATTTTATCAAATGATTCAGTTATTAGGTTTATGACATCAAATCCCCCTAATCATATTAGTGCATGGATGACTCCTGACTAAAAAACAACTTTTGGGTTTTTTTCAGTGTATGAGCTTCAAATATTGCTCCTTAGCAACGACCGAGACTTTTAGCGATATAAAGATCGGTAATTAAAATCCCATATTTCAAACGAATTTCAATCTCGAAAATTAGGGTTTTTGGCCAGAAATTTAGTATTTCGAAAGACAAATCTTGTATTTTGACGAGATACATTGTATTCGGGCCGAGATGAGGTTCATACTTCATGTAAGAGACCATGAAAAATACTAACATAAAAATCTCCTATGCATTCTACCTATCTACTGAAAAAAGTAAGAGAATTGTGAATCTCCAAAGCAATCTTATACTTAGGAAAAGGTCAGTGAAAAATTGCGGATAATCTTTCGGTTTTCTGATATTAGAGAAAAGTCGCTTGAGAATTGCAGAGAATCTTTCAAGAAGTATATACCTGAAGAAAGTTGGCAGAGAATTGTGGAAAATCTCCAAGGCAGTATAAATTCTGCGGAGAATCTCTTAGGGTGCCTCTCTTAGTGGTCAAATACTTTAGAAAAAGTTTGCGGCGAATTGCTGAGAATCTCCAAAACAGTGTCTTATACGTGGGAAAAAGGCATCAGAGAATTACGGAGAATCTTCTAAGTAGTCTATTAGTAAGAAAAGTCCACAGAGAATTGCTGAGAGTCTCCCAAGCAGTCTTATGCTTAGGAAAGAATTGCAGAGAATCTGTAAGTCATCAAATACTAAGAAAAGGCAGAGAATATCACAAGTAGTCCAGGCGCTGGACTACTTGTGATATACTCCCCTTTGGGTCGTTGTCTCTTTGACACATTCCCCGTTTCCCTTCTTTTTTCCAATACTTATGAAATGGGTCAGTTAGATCCTGGAAGGCTGTATAATACACAGGAAAAAGTCAGTGGAGAATTGCGGAGAGCAACCGCAAACTTAATACGTTTACAGTATTTAAGCATTTCTGGAATTGCGTCATATCTAGCGAGCAGTATAGTATCTAGGAAAAATTCAGAGGGGGAATTGCGGAGAATCTAACAAGCAATCTTATACTAAGAAAAAAATCAATTGGAGAATTGTGTAAAATGTACCAAGCAGTCTCATACTCAGGAAAAAGTCAGCAGAGAATTACGGAGAATATCCGAAACAGTCTAATACTTATGATAAAGAATGCTTAAATATAAGAAAAAAGGCAGGGTAATTTAACAGAATGGATTTAATTAATTCAAGGAAAATATTAGAATTTAAATGGTGTAAAGGGTTATATTCAGGAAAAGGGTTAGGGTTGCAGTCAGAATAAGGGTTAGGGTTATAGTGAGGGAAAGGTTTATGTTGAGGTTATGTTCAGGGAAGGTGTTTGGGATAATTATTAACGGAAAGTTAATGGTTATAGCCAGGGAAATAGTTAGGGTTATCATGGTTATAGTCAAGAGAAAGGATTAGGGTTATATTGAGGGAAATGGTTAGGGTTATATTTAGAGAAATGGTTAGGGTAATAGTCAGGAAAAGGGTTGGGGTTATAGTCAGGGAAAGGGTAAGGGTTATATTTAGGGAAATGGTTAGAGTTATATAGAGTTATAGTCAGGGAAAGAGTAAGGGTTATATTTAGGGAAATTATTGGGGTTAATAAGTCAGGGAAAGGGTTAGAGTTATATTTAGGGAAAAGGGTTAGAGTTATAGTCAGGGAAAGGGTTAGGGTAATATTTAGGGAAATGGATAGGGTTATAGTCAGGGAAAATGTCAGGGTTATATTTGGGTAAAGGGTTAGGATTATAGTCATGGAAAGGGTTAGAGTTATAGTCAGGGAAAGGTTTAGAGTGATATTCAGGAAAATGGTTAGGGTTATAGTCAGTGATAGGGTTAGAGATATATTTGGGAAAGGGTTAGGATTATATTCAAAACAGTACACATTGCCATTTTATATAGATAAATGGACGTTGAAGACCTTACTTACGATGAGCCTACCGCGAGTAGGCATAACCACGTTTTGCTCCCGCAGCGATCCATCCGAGGTCTGCTCATCGAGAAATCGGACTGCGGCAAGACGACGCTTCTAAATAAACTCCTCCTGCGCGACGGATGGCTCGATTATGACGTGTCAGTATCCCAAATGAAAGTGGACATTTTCAGCTAGATTCACGTCTTCCCGGATTTGACTACCGACTTTGACATTTTCCCGGATTGAATCACTCACAGTGTGACGGGTGCTGTTAACAGAGCAGGACATTCTTACCCTTCCTGAGCACCTGATATCACTCTCAGTTTCACTGGAGTTCACACTGTGAGTGCCTTTGTTCTGAATGTTGTGATTTCTGTTTCTGTGCTTTATGTCTGTCTTGCGTCGTTGTTTTTGTTTCTAGCGTCATTGTTTTCTGTGTTCTCGTCTTTGGACTTCGATTTTTGTGAATTACACTCCTTTGTTCCTTCGGTATTCTACTGCCGTTGTTTTATGATCGACTCTACGTTTTCGGAAAATCGCTCCACCAGCCCATTTACCAGCTGCT
>MJUU01058907.1:1254-33908 GCA_002080025.1 Modiolus philippinarum | reverse complement strand
ATAAGTAAAAAATTAATTAATAAAAATAAAAGTTGTCATAGCAACTTAGGTTAGGGTTAGAGGTTGGATAAAGGAAGAATAGCATTGGATAAAAGCAGAGGTAACTATTAAAAAGGGATACAGAAAAAATAACAAAAAGGATAGTTAGAGTTGGTCATAAACAAAAGACAACAAAATCAGGAAACGAATGTATAAGGATTGAGAGAACACCAGATAAATAATATATAATACATAATGTCTAGGATTAGAGTGGAAACTTAGAACAAAGGGTTAAAGTATGGCTTAGAGAACATGACATATAAAACACAATGACCAGGGTCAAAATAAAGGTTAAGGTTAGGTGGGTTAGGGTAAGCCATGAACAAAGACACCAGTACTGATCTAACAACAGAAAAGTTAGGGTTAGTACAAGGATAAGTGCAAGGTTAAAGGTTAGAATAAAGACGAGACCAGTGGACATGGACAAGAAGTAGGGCGAGACCAAAGTAGAAGGTAAAGTAGAAGGCGAGACCAAAGAAAGTACCTTGGATAGAGGTAGGGCGAGACCAGTGACAACACTATGGACTAGTGAAGTCAAAGCCAAAGGCGAGGCACTCAAGACGAGGCCAAAGGCCAATGACACACTTAGCACCTCGTCAATAACGATTGAAGCGCCCTCTATATTAGCACAAAAAGTCCCTCCTGAACTAATTTGCATATTTTAAGGAAAATTGAGGGAAAATGAAAATATTTTACAAAGAATGCACTATGGGGCTCCTCGCCAAAAGTGTTCTAGGGTAACCCGTTATACTACTTCAATTCCAGTACCAAAGACATCCACCGAGTGCCATACACGGAATGAAGAATCCGTATTTTTAAGGAGTTAGAATTTTGATAAAAACAGTAAATTCTATAAAACGCAAGGTAAATTTCCATGTTAGACAAGTCTTACTATTGATCTAGTGAATACCCTCAAATACATGCTCGTTTTTCAATTTTCAAACAATTAATTAAAAACAAACTTAGGGGAAATTGGTCGGAATTTTTTGTACTGCGAAGTTGGCATATTGCTTGTTTAACCCTTGATACTAATTTTGTGGACAGAATTGGATACCAGAGATGAGTTTTTTCATAACAATGTACGTTTTTGTATTGGAAAATAACTATATATAGTGTCATACAAAGAAAGACACATAAAGCAGGGTCATGTCGTGTCCTTCTAAACACCTTTTATGAATTTTGACAGGTATCCTTCCAACTGCATATTGTGCAGAGGCTTATTCCACTAGTGGTGCCATAAAAAGTTGGTTCTGAAAAAACTGAAAATGCAATGTTTTTCAAAGTCAAAATCAAAGTGATTTGTTAGAATCAAAACTTTTGATTTTCTACATTCTGTATCACTATAACATACTCGCAAATAAGTGAAAAATGCATCTTATTTTTCTTCAATTATCTTGTCTTATGTAATGTCACAGACCACACAATTCAAACAAAAAGTATATAGAGGATGGTATCATTAATATATGTTGGAAAAATGTGGCAACTTTGAACAGGTTATCGGCAATCTAATCTTCACACGGTGTGGATCCTTACTTGGCGATTTGTTTATATACTAATAGGAAAAAGAAACTGTGCACTCATTGGAAATCTCATAGAATTTTGATTATATCAAACCGAAATCTATTATTTAAAATTTTCAGACCACTCACAATGCGTATTGGAAAAACTGAATTCATGAAATCACTAGCTAGGATGACCAACAGTTTTATCTATGTATTTGGCAGTTTATCGATCAACGAAAAAAGGTACTGTTCAAAAAGTCAAATGAGGCGTCTTTTTAAAGCACGCAGCTACCGTCTTTATTTCGCGGTAAATTGACAGGATTTAAGTTCGAACATTTCTTAATTCGCGCGGGAAAATTGTTGACCATTGACTTCAATAATAGACAAGTATAATCGTGCCGTTTTATTTTCGCATTTCCATTCTAAACACGAAAATCGCAAAAATATAACTGGTGCAAAAATTTCACGGTTAACAGTTTTCGGTTAGGAAACGATGCAAAGCTCCGCCTTTTTAGTGCCGATAATTTGCATTTGGTGGAAATAAGACAGAAGAATTCTTTTCAAATGCCTATACTAAGTTAGGACCGTTGCGGTTGACATTTTTCCGGTGGATTTGCACCTGTGTTGTCTTTTGCCCTTTTGATTTCTGCTCTTGACAATTCAGTACGATAATTTTGTTATTACCCCCATTTAGATCTTTTTGGTAAATTGTTCTCTATCAGATTTTCATTTTGTATGATCATCAAAATGTTTTGATTTGATCTACACTGAAGAGACATAAGTTGTCAAAAGTATCATATGCAGAAACTAAATTTACAGAAACTTCGGTATCTTGTTATTCAAAGGTACAAGAATACATAGACTCTCTTTAGATTCGAAAGACCCCCCTTTTAGATATGTTTCAAACTCTGGTTGACTGAATTTGTGGTTTGGTACCTAAACGAAATGATTTATATTTTCAAACAGTGAATTTTATATTTTTATAAAGTAACAATGCTTTTGATTTGAGACATCTAATTATCATACAAAATGAATCTGTGTTCAACGAAACACATGCGTCGTATGCACTTATATATAAATTGAAGAAATAGAATGACTGAGTCCAATACAAGCATTAAACTAGAGTTACTATGGCCTATTGGGCCACTGATACCCCCGCCACACCTCTTCCTAATTATGCCCCCGCTTTAGCGGGGCGGTAATTATTGATCATTGTGTCCGTTCTTCCGTTCGTCCGTTCGTTATTCCTTCCGCCATAGGGGTACACACTTTGTGGCAACAACTCCTCCTAGACCACTCGGTGAAATACAATGAAACTTAACAGAAAGTTCAGTGCATATTGCCATTGTGCACCAGCTATTTAAAAATTTTATTTGACTTTGATTTTTTTTCCGATTTTATTACTCTGTGCTATAGGGGTACATACTTTGTGGCGACAACTTCCCCTAGAATACTAAGTGAAATTCAATGAAACTTTCACAGAATATTCAGTGCATATTGCCATTGTGCACCAGCTATTTAAAATTTTATTTGAATCAGTATTTTTTTCTGGATTTTTTTAAACTCTGCTATACGGTACATACTTTGTGGTGACAATTCCTCCTAAACCACTAAGTGAAATTCAATGTAACTTTCACAGAATATTCAGTGTATATTGCTATTGTGCACCACCTATTTAAAAATTTGATTTGATTTGATTTTTATATACCCCCGCTTTAGCGGGTGGTATATAGTGATCATGGTGTCTGTTCTTCCGTTATTCCGTTCGTCCGTTCGTTATTCCGACCACCATAGGGTACATACTTTGTGGCGACAACTCCTCCTAGACCACTTGGTGAAAGTCAATGAAGTTTTCACAGAATGTTAAGTACATATTGCCATTGTGCACCAGCTATTTAAAAATTTAATTTGATTTGAATTTTTTTGTGATTTTATTTGCATCTGGAATCAAATGGGGGAGCGGGGGTATGTTTTTGTGAGCTTTGCTCACAGTTATTCTAGTTTGTTTTAACATCTGGAAAAAAGGAATTATTGGAAAATAAACTGCATAGTTGACATCTACAATATGTTCATAAGCTCCTGCATAAGTTTCATAAAATTCCAATCATTGGTTTAGGAGGAGTAGGGGAAATCAGCTTTTTGGATCAAACTAAAATGACAAAGTCCGAAAAAAATATTAAAAAAAGCTGCAGTTACTGTGGCCTAGTGGGCCACAGATACCCCCGTCCCCGCCTCTTCCTGCATTTTCTTTAACATCTAGAAAAAAGGAATTATTGGAAAACAAAATACAAAGTGCATATATATAATTTGTAATAAATTTCCTGTATAAGTTTCATGAAATTCCAATCAGTGGCTTAAGAGGTGTAGTGGATACAATGTAGTCACCATATGGTTTGCATTTAGGTAAAAGAGCTAAATGAAAAAAGTCCAAAACATGTCATAAATCTGCAAAAAAGGAATACTTGGAAAAGTTAGAGAATTTTTTTATCAATTTATGATATTTAAAACCTTGATGCAAAAGTCCTTTTCATTTGGACAAAGATTTCGGTCGTTGTAGTCAGAAACATCACTACATACTCGTGCATATCGAAATAGTTGTGAAATGTGGACCCCGTTAACTATAGGGAAAGAGAAATCGTCCCTTTTATCACAAAGGTTAGTGCTTAACTTTTCTAGATTTATTGATATATCAAGATCAAGAAAAGGAGTATGATTGTTGCTGCTATTGGATTTATTCAAAGTAAGTTTGGCAGGATAAAGTTCGTCTTTAAATTTAGAAAATTCAGGGTTATTTAAAGCAAAAATATCGTCCTAATATCTATATGTATTGTTAAAATGCTGATTAGAAGGGTCTTTTTGAAAAACTAAAATGATAGCTCGAAAATGAATATAAATATCAAAATGAAGAAACACAAAATGCATGGTGCGCATCAACAATATAATCTGAAGTATTCCCTCAAGTGACTACCGAGTGGTTTAGAAGGTGCCGATAATTCTAAAATTTTGGAGTCATACAGCCAAACAGACAGACTGGCGACAGATAGTGATCCCTATGTGTTGATCCTACACTAGCTATATAGGTGCAGATTCACAATGATGTAAGATGCATACATAACATAACAAGAGACACCCTAGTTTTAATTCCAATTTCGTATCAGATGACGTCAAAGTCGCCAAAAACCACAAAAAAGATAAGAACGGTTGCTATGCTTCGGCTCCTTTACGTTACATTAGAACCATCTGTGATTAAGTATTTGCCAAATAGCTGTTGACATTTGTGGTCACCAAATTTTCAACAACAAAAAAAACAACGGCAGTAGAATACCGAAGGAACAAAGGGGTGAAATTCACAAAAATCGAAGTCCAAAGACAGGTCAAAAACGAGAACACAGAAAACAATGACGTTAGACACAAAAACAATGACGCCAGACAGACACAAAGCACAGAACCAGAAACCACAACATTCAGAACAAAGGCACTCACAGTGTGAACTCCAGTGAAACTGAGAGTGACATCAGGTGCTCCGGAAGGGTAAGCATGTCCTGCTCTGTGTACAGCACCCGTCACACTGTGAGTGATTCAATCCGGGAAAATGTCAAAGTCGGTAGTCAAATCCGGGAAGACGTGAATCTAGCTGAAAATGTCCACTTTCATTTGGTATACTGATTCTATTAGATTTTTAGACCACGGAACAATACCGTAGATACAGTGTAACGGTCGACATCGCGATTTTGTGCACCGCTATGGGATCTGTCTCCCAGATGAAAGCAGATCTCTCCCTGTAAAAGCTTCCTCTGCCGGATTTGACTTGACTACTGGATTTGACATGTCCAACGCGGCGGATGTCTTATAAGAAGCTGGAGATGCTTATTCTACCGGTGCTTTAATCACACCCTTGGTTTTTAGAGGATCCTGTTGATCATCTTTGTAAGTGTAGGTGTCTTCATTTTTCTTTTCTTTGCCATACTCATGTTATGTATTTGTTTCATTGAATTTCCAATGATTCCATTGACCTTGGATTGTTCGTTTTAGACTGACGGTTCGGTTCTTACTAACTTTACAACAGATATACCCGTAAAACTCTAATAAGATAAATTGACAAACTCCAATATTATGGCATGGTACGTATTTGCATTACAGTTTTTCCTGCAAGTTTAGTTTAAAAGTAAGGGACTTTTAGAAGCAATGTGGAGTCCTAGTGAGCACTCTAATATATCCCATTCCCCAAAATCATTCCCCCAAAATATGGGATATTTCTGCATTATTGAAATGGCAGAGTTCTGAAATAATAATTGTTTCTGCTCTTTATTCCAAAATCTTAACCAAAATTGCAAATATTCCTGAAAAAGAAACGTATTAAAAGCTACACATTGTGACCAACAATTCTACCAAATATTAAATCAACATGTCTTATGGTTTCAAAGGATTTACGATAATTGCAATCTGTCATGTGGTTTCAGAGAAGTTACAGTAATAAGATTATATGTTGGTAGTTTAGCTATAATTGTTTAGAGTCCTGAAACTCCAATCATTAAGTCAGTAGTGTATGCATGTCTGCACATAATGAGTAACAATTCTTATTAATTTGCTAGTAAAATCTGTCTGTCTTGTGATGTCAGGGGACTTTACCTCCCACTATTTCAGGAGCTTAGCGGAACAACAGTCAATTTGGAAAGTGCCGTAACTCTTACTTAAATAGATAGACTTAAGATGTGTATTTTTCTTTAAAAAAATTTATCCAAATCAAAATCCAAGCAGAATGTACATCTACGCACAAATATCCTGCAGGAGAATTAATCCGGACAAACAGTGTACACCTTAAACAATACTTTGCATTAAAAATTAAGTTCACAAATGTGTATTTTTCGAAAAATAATCAAAAATCGAAGTACAAGAAACAAGCACATCTTTGATATATGTAAAATCCACTTGCAAATAAAAAAAACATCCTGCAAATTAAAAACTTCCCATCTTAAAAGCATTAGGAGGAGTTAGCCGGACAAATTATGTGCCTGCTTATTGATGACAGTTGGCGACGGATTAAATGTTGACGGGCCAGTCAAGAACTATTACACCATTAACAAATCCGTTGTGTTTGGTATAAAAATAACGGACAAAACATAACGTATATTTAGCTCATTTTCGATCCTCCACAAGGTACAGAAGACACAAAAAGTGAAAAATTTAACAAACTAGCGATTTCATGGAAGTATTAGCAGTATGGAGATACCTCTAGTAACTTGTTGGTGAAACTTCTCTTACAGATTCCTTCTATATTTGAAATGGTAAATTATAATAGGAAAATACCTAAACAGGTTTTGGAGATAAATACTGAACTCTCAATAAGAACATAGTGGGCATCTGTACACCAAAGTTCTAATCGATGATAGCCACGAAGACAGTTCGAAAAAAGCATTCAAAGGCTTCCGATGAGAGTCAAACTGTAGGATATTGGTAAATCAAAGTTTCATAGTGCGAACCATATACCTAGTTGAAAAAAGTAACACTAGCTGAATCAAATAGTTCAAAAATAACTAGCCATTGAATATTTAAGTATTATGGAGAGGGCAAATTAATGCTTTGATTGCTATCTAACTTTTTCAAGTATTTAAGAATAATTAGAAATTTTAAAATATTTAAAGCAGTCAATGAAACAAAAATGTTTCTTCATGGAGAGTAATAATATTGAACAAAGTATTTGCATTATATTTCAGGGACACAGCCGCCTTCATCGGATGCAAAACAAAAATGTAACTAGATACAGAATAATTATCATATAGATAGCGGTAATTTATCGAGTTTTCTCAGTTAAATAAATGTCATATTGTCACCGGCGAAAATAAAGGATTTCTAGTCACCGGATGACGTCTTAATGAAGCGACGTCACAATATCTCTTCATTGTCGTCGTCAAGAAAACAACAGGCGTATTGAAATGAAAAAAATCCACATCTAAAATCTCGGTTTTTGAGTAGTAAATCTATATAATAAATAGCATAGCAAATCGACCATCATAAATATCAATAAAATGTCACTCGTGTCGATCAACGCAGTGGATTAAACTCGTTGCGGAACAAAGTTCCGCAATTCGTTTAATCCTTCTGCGTTGTTCGGCACTCGTGACATTTTTATTGATATTCACGACGGTCAATTAGTTATACTATATTCTAATATGGCTTCCTGTATTAGCTTTGTAAATAGAGTCATGTTATAATACAAATATAACACTCTTAGCACATGCGCAAAAGATGCATAGTTTCTGTTCCATATTTTGAATCTGTTTTTCATTTTAACTGCCAAAATCTAGCATCCACTAACAAATTTGTAATTAAATTTGTTTCCGAAATTCATTATGTAATTTTTTTCTACTTGAAAAGGCAATGTTCGGGACAAACTTTAATTTTCCTACTTGTGACGTCACAAATAAAATCGTAATGTCCGGTTCGTAAGCAGCGTTGTTGGGAAGTTTGAATCTAGATTAAGAGGACTTGAAGCATTTTCTACGGTTAAAATAGCAATTAAATCAAACAAAAGTAAGTTTTTATTGTATTTGTGGAACGAGTTTGTTTATCAAAATCAAAATGTTATGGAACCATTCTGAGATAATCGCTGCTCGCTTCGGATATAAATGGATGAAATTTCCATATTAGAATCGAAATAAATCATACCCGCCAAATACTATATTGTCATTATAACATGGGCTTTCGTTGTTTTTGCATATTTTACCCCTCGCTAACGCTCGGGATAAAATATTTGCAAAAACAACTCAAGCCCATGTTATAATGACAATATAGTATGGCGGCCATGTTTTATTTCTTAAATAATACAATGTTACGTCACAGATAACGGTTATCTTGATATTGATACTTTACACAAATTGTTTACAGAAAAAATGATGAATAGAAAAAGACAGAAACGCCAATATACAGTTACTGTTTTATATTAAGACCTTCCTGTTTTGTATTACATACACAGTCAAGATATTATTTTGATTTTTAGAGGAAACATCGGCAATGCTTCATATACCGTTAATAATTACAATATAGGTGGAGTTATCAACTATTCTTGCAATAAGGGATATAAATATTTTGGAGGCAGCATCTCAAGATTTTGTCAACGTAATCGGACTTGGAGTGGACCTCCTGTATGTTTAGGTAAATTATGTTCATATAAACACATCTATAAAATATATGTCCCTGACGTACATGTATATGCCATTCAAATCGGTGAAAATTGAAGACAAAAATGCAAGGTGTAGATATCCCACCAATTTAATAATACATTTGTTCTCATTTACCAAGCTCAACAATTTAGTACACAACTTTCTCGTGTATTTTACCACTTGCAAACGGGTATGATACCAGAGTAGGCCTCTTAAGTATCCATGATGTATATCATTATTAGGTCAAAGAATAAAATGTTTCACTTTTACTTGTATAACTGACAGCGATTTTATCTGCAAGAATAGTTGAAAAACTGCAAAGTAAATTCTTTTACAATGCATGTCTACAATTGATATACATAATTTATGATACAGGAGCTAACGGTGTATTACAGCATAATATAATATTACAAGGTAGATATAAGCAAAACTTTCTTTTAAGATATTATCTTCCGACTGTCTTTGTGAAAGCCTCGGTAGATTTATCTTACGATAACATTGAGTAAAACAACTTATGCGTAATCGTAAGGTTTATTGTGAAAAGATCTTAAGCTCAAGAGCTCTCATGAAATAGTATCAAGTAGCTCACATATCTAAATTCCATTGGCTCCCATCATATTAAACCATTTTACTCTCCTTATATTAGCATTTGTCTTCTATGAAGCCTTTTTTGTAAACGCTGATTGGTTCATACGAGAATGACAAACCACAGTGTTCACGCGGGAGAAATAATTGTAAGCTTTTGTTAATGAGTAAAAAAGCACAATCACGCGGGTTTTCGATCGAAGACACACCCCTTACAACTAATTCTTGATATAAATAAATAAATAAAGTATATTTACGTGAAAAATTGACCCTCACGAGTTGAAAATCAAACATAAACAATAACTACATGACATAAACGTGACAAACAATAATTATCAATCAAAATATTTGTAACAACACAAGCACGTGGAGTTAGGATTGAAGACACTCCCCCATAGCTATAAATCACCTGTGTAATTTGTGTATCTCTTTGTCGGTCACAGTTATATTCAACACATAGTGGCCAATTCATTAGAATTGAAAGATTCATGTTCATAGAAGACAAAAAAAATTATCACCGGCTAAAGAGCTAACATTGTGAGTTAGGCTACAAGTAGAAATATATTATACGGTGCAGCTTCGCCTTACCGTATAATGGATTTCTACTTTGCAGCCTAACTCACAATGTTAGCTCTATAGCCGATGATAATAAATAATTAGCGCCTATTATATCTAGCCCATTGGCTCCAATTATTTCTAGCTAATTATATCTCCTCATGTCTAATCCATTAGCTCTCCTCATACCGAGCCCATAAGCTCGCTTCACATTCAGCCCGTTGAATGTCATAAAATGTAGCTAATTAGCTATCAACAAATACAGCCGACCTCAAGTGTATAGAAAATTTTTTTAAAAACTTCAAATACTTCATAAATCACAGTCTTTAAATGCCAATGAGATACATATCTGCCTTCAAAAACAAACAAAAATGTGCGGCTTAATAGATTTGTTCGTTGATGTAGTGATATCATTATCTAAATAAACTGCTGTGCAAAGAGTGTAAGCTACGCCCGCCAACTCCAATAAAGTTAAGCTAGATGGACCACAACAAAGTTCAACTCTACACAAAATGAAATCTTACGTGAAACAAATTCGAATTTGGTCTGTAACTCAAATTAATAACATCATAATGCAAATATCAAATTATTATGTCGAGGCATTGGAACGATTGTTTAACGATGGGTCTATGGACGGAAGGTATGCAGTAAAAAACTACGGTCATGCTTGTATTAGTGTTCTTTACGTATAAAGACAATCAATTTTCTAGTTATTGTATCTATTATCCTTGGAAAGAAAAAACAATTTTCAGAAACAGTAACCTGTTGAAATTTTAACTTACATACAGGATAATTGTAACCTTGTTCCCAATCAGGAATGGAGTATATTGGAAGTGGTCTTTAAAAGGACGAGTTGGTAAATGGGTATGTCCGTAATAACTTTTTAACACGTGCCATAACAGAGGGGGCAGGAGGGGGTATGATCCCGGAATCTCGACTTTATTTTTTCTAAATCCCGAAATCCCGACCTACAAAGAAACTAAAAGACTGATGAAATCCCGATTCCCGATGAATAAATTTCCCGAAATCCCGGGCTTAAATTATAAAAATCCCGAAATCCCGGGCTTAAAAACATCCAATCCCGACATCCCGAAAAAGGTCCTGCCCCCCTCATAACAGGTGATTTAAATTTTCTCTCGCCAAATAATTCTTACATGTCATAAGCACATTTCCTCCACAAAGCATAGTTCTAGATTTTAACCACAAATCTATGAATGTTTTCATACAAGCCTCATTTTTATCCACTAATTCATCTTGATTACATTAAAACATATTACTGCATCACTTGAATTTGTACATTGATTCCATATTGTATTCGTTCGAATTAAATAATTTCTAACCTATAATTGCAGCTGACAGTCACTGTAATAATCTTTCCCACGTTATGAAAACATCTATCAACAGTTACGACTCCCATATAGGAGGTTATGTTAATTACAGCTGTAAGGGTGGCTTCCATACTGAGATATTGTTTGTCTAACCTTACATGGTCTGGATCTCCACCAACGTGTGATTTATTTCAGGTATGTATCAGTCTTGTACCCCGTCTTGAACTTACTATCAGGTATGAGCAAAGCTCATTGTTGAATTCCCCACGGTAAATTCAAGATGAAGAACAACAATAAAAAACCTTGTTCCATTAATAACTTCTACCATGTATTTGTAGAGACTTTGTCTCGTGTGCATTTAATTCATATCATTTCATTGTTTATACAACCTGTGGCCTAAGAAATGCATAGGGAAAACTATGTTAAGGTTGACGGGATATAAATGTAAAAAACAAAATTGTCAGATATTCAGGTTAATGCCACGAGTTGCACTCAAAACGTCACGTATTAGACTAACCCGAGTATATTGTTCGTCATTTAAAAATGCTTAGAAAGGTTATATTCCCCTAATCTTTATGTAATCCACCTCTCGTGTAGGGCAGCGATATTCAACTCACTAGGGTATAAACTGTTCATTGCTATTTCTGACCAAGCGAAAAGGCTCAATTTTAATCTAATAATTTGATATTTTACTCATGTGATATAGTCATATACCAAATATCAAATCAATATGTTGAGGCATTGCACAAACGTGAAGTTAACGGACAAAAGGATAACAAATATAGTCATGATTTTACTACTGTTACTGTACTATTAACAATCGTGTTCCCAAATTGATGTATTGTATGAGGAACAAAACATTCTGGGCACTTAACCGTGACATTCATGTAAAGGTGACAACCGTATGGCAGACTGTCATGTACTAACCAAGACCAATGTATCTGCCAATGATCAGACTTATCAATAAGTTATTAAAAACCTAAGATTTAAGCAGGGTCATTAAACCATGAAAATTATGTCAAGGTCAAAATCCGTATGCAGACTGTCATGCAGAGTAACCAAACCCAGCAGATATACCGAAGATCATCTACTTAGCATCTACAGTTACTGAGAAAATTACGTTGAATATAATTATTGAGAAACTGGTCTAATCAGAAAAAAAATCAACATTGTCATTAAACTGTTAACCTGAGGTCAAGGTCAAAAGCCATATTGCATAATAAGACCTAATCACAAAACCTTAACCTAGGCGCTAGACCGTAAAATGTAGGCTAAGGTTATTTTGTATCCGCAAAATAGGGTTCGACTTATTCTACCTATGCTTCAACTATTATTTTCTTACAAAATAAACTTTCGAAGCAGTAACCTGTTGAGATTTTTTAAACTTGTCATATCAGTACTAAAATTTCCAACAAAAGGGACGATTTTAATTTCAAAATAATCAATTAACCTAACAGAAACAGTAGTATTCCATCTCCTCCTGCTTATGGTGTGTCTGTTTGACAGTTGATTCGTTACACAAGAGCTAGCAATATTATACAGACTTTCTAATTAGGTATAGTTATCACTATAACCGCATTATTAATCAAGGCTTCAAAAAATTACATCTCATACGATCATTTAAAAAGTTCTTTAACAAATATCAGTCCCTTGAGGAAACTCTTGGAAGTTTCGGTCTGAACTATGATTCAAGATTCATTTTTTACTTTATATTGGGATGATCATTCCTTTTTAATGTCTACGACCTTTTAATAGCTATTGTTGTTGAGTTGCTTCCTGACACTACTTGAAAGAGAGACTTGGCGTACCTTAAAACCTAACATTTCTTTTTAAATGTCTGCACCAAGTTAGGACCATTTTAGTCGACATTTTTCGATGGTGGTATCGTATTCCGTCAGCAAGTTGGGCGAGTTGGTACGTGAGTTCATTCCTAACAAAGTTATACACTGGCCATGACAGTTCAATCATTTTTTCTCTAGGCAAATTTCCTTAAATATCATGAATACATTGATTAAACAACGTTGTTCTGGATTTTATTCCAAAATGTGAATGTTTTCATACGTGCCTAATTTTTCCAAATAATCAATCTTTACAATATCAAAACATATCACTGCATCTGTAGAATTATGTATATTGGTTGTTCAAATCAAATAATTCCTTACCTATTTTTGCAGTTGACAGTCAGTGTAACAATCTATCCCATGCTACAAATGCATCTATCGACAGTTACGACTCCTATGTAGGAGGTCATGTAAGTTACAGCTGTGAGATTGGATACTAACTTACTGAGATTTTGTTTGTCCAACCACACATGGTCTGGATCTCCGCCAAGGTGTGTTATATATTCAGGTATGTATCATTCTAGGAAAAACCGTGTTACGACAGCAGGGATCCAAGAATGCGGCGAATATTCAGACTTGTATACTCATTTGCATATTAAACTAATCTTAGTACCTTTTTTTAATTTCATTTGAAAATGTTGAAGAAGGTCATGTTTAACTGTTCATTGTGTATTCCTCCTCAGGTAAGACAAGTGAAATTCAGGTCACTAGGGTATAACGTAAATCCAATTCTCAGATAAGACAAGTGAGATTCAGGTCACTGGGGTATAATGTAAATCCAATTCTCAGGTAAGACAAGTGTGATTCAAGTCACTAAGGTATAACGTAAATCCAATTCTCAGGTAAGACAAGTGAGATTCAAGTCACTAGGGTATAGCGTAAATCCAATTCTCAGGTAAGACAAGTGTGATTCAAGTCACTAGGGTATAACGTAAATCCAATTCTCAACTGTGGAATGTATACTCCATGGGCTGGAGATGTGGGTGTGTTGATGCTAGGAAGGGGAAAGTTCGCAATTGGGAGGTTGGAATCATCGCGCTTGTCGTGTTGCTTGGATTAGACGTCCATCTTCGTCAATATACAACAATAGATAGGTACGAGGCTGAAGTAGGTGTATCGGTTGTTTCTTTGGTTTCGGGCTCATTGGGATATATCTGATGCAAATAATCCTTAAATTTTTGGGTGTTTGGACAAAGAACATAGTCTAGGTAGCGGAAGCAGAAATTAAAGGACTGGGCTAAATGTTTTTGTTTTACATATTAAACGAATTATACAAAAGGACCAAGGTGTGTTTGCTGAACGGAAACATGATCAATATTTAAAGTGTAGGGAGCTTTACAAAATCAAACATTGAAAATCTTTAAAAAAAATCCAATTCTCAGGTAAGACAAGTGAGATTCATGTCACTAGGGTATAACGTAAATCCAATTCTCAGGTAAGACATGTGTGATTCAAGTCACTAGGGTATAACGTAAATCCAATGCTCAGGTAAGACAAGTTAGATTCAGGTCACTAGGGTATAATGTAAATCCAATTCTCAGGTAAGACAAGTGTGATTCAATTCACTAGGGTATAACGTAAATCCAATTCTCAGGTAAGAAAAGTGTGATTCAAGTCACTAGGGTATAACGTAAATCCTATTCTCAGGTAAGAAAAGTGTGATTCAAGTCACTAGGGTATAACGTAAATCCAATTCTCAGGTAAGAAAAGTGTGATTCAAGTCACCAGGGTATAGCATATATGTTGCTGTTTCTGACCAAGCCAAAATGTTTAATCTTACCAAAATGGATTATCAAGAGTGAACAAAACAAAAAACAAAAACTTACTAACATATACACGTACAAAGCAAGGTTTTAATGGCATACGGTACAACAATAACACCTTCTTCAGAAATGTCCAACAGATAATATTTATTCAAATTTGAGAAAAAGAGAACATAATAGATACAGAAGGATAAAATATAAAGATGAACATGTGATTAAAGATAAACATTGTACGAGAAAAAATAAACAACTGCTTCAAGTGGCATAAAACGTCCGTCGTCAATAAACATTGAAAGGGTATGGAGTTAATGCACATGAGACAGTCTCTAAAAATACATTGTCCAACCAATCAATGGAACAATGCTTATATTTTTGTTGTTCTCTTGAAGTCACCATGAGGCTTCAAAAAGGAGCTTTGCTCATACCTCATAGTAAGTTTAAGGCGCCCTACAGCACCGGTTTGAGCGGAATTTATTGATAGATGGCATGCAACGCTACATACATGTATCTTTGCTTTTGGTCATGGATGCAGGATCGTCAACAAACATAGAAATAACTGGCAAAGTGTTCTTTCAACTGTTGTCATCCGTTGCCCGACAAAAAATAACAGAAGACAATCATAACATATAAACAACTACAGGGCACTCATTGAGTCAGCTGTAAAAAATGGGCATTAGTGATCAGAATAACATTTGGAATAGGGTCTGTAAGTCTCGTTCAATTTTGAAACTTCCGGGACCATAAATTGTACCCGGAAGTTACATTTTTAACAAAAACATATGACGTTACAAACAAAAAATGTGAACGTCATAATCTAAAAACGTCATATTTTGGCGGGAAACGTTTATGAATTTCAATTTTATCGTGAAATCATGCTGTCACATGACGAGACTTACAGGCCCTATTACAAAAACCTCCCAAGGTTTAGTGATTTAGGCAAGGGATTCTCAATCAAAAATGCAATTTAGAAAACAATTGATAAACCTAGCTATAAAACTTAATATCTCTGTAGATCAATAATTCTGCAAAGGTTTAAGTGAGCTGATCAATGGGACAACGGCAGTAGAATACCAAAGGAACAAAGGAGTAGCATTTGCAACGATCGAAGTCAAGAGTCGAGAACACAGAAAACAACGACGCTAGACAGCCACAAAGCACAGAAATAGAAAACAACATTCAAAACCAATGTATTCACATTGTGATCTCCCATGAAACTGAGAGTGACATCAGGTGCTCCGGAAGGGTAAGCATGTCCTGCTCTGTTAACAGCACCCGTCACACGGTCAGTGGGTTTATCAAATAAAGCAAGACATGAGAAAGTTGCTGTAAATTAGACAAATTATGCCCTGTAACTCTTGCAGGAAAAGTCGAAAATACACGAAGTATATGGATGTTGAGACCATAATGCACATTAGCTCTACGAAAGTCGCAGTGACCAGACCAAAGATTGTGACATGTAAAAATTTTGCTTTTAAATTTACGAATAACGTACCATATCTCATGCAAAGAAAAAAAATCACTAAAAGTATACAGATCATAAGACAATTACACTGGGTCGATGCCACTGCTGGTGGACTGTTAGTACCCGAGGGTATTCACCAGCCCAGTAGTCAGTACTTCGGTGCTGGCCCGAAATCCGATTCTATTTGGAACCTTACAATATATAAATTTTTGTAGATTTTGTTGAAAACTTAGGAGTATATCCCTCATACAGAGCTCTGTCCTTAGCTGCTTTTGGCTTTACATTTAGGTCATATTGAGTATTTGTTCTCTGTCAGTTTTAAAACATCTTTGAGTTCATGGTCTTCCAAACGTTTAGATTTTATCTGCACTGAAAAGACATTAGTTGTCGAAATGCGCATATGCAGAAATTAAAGTCACAGTAACTTCGGTATTTAGTAACCTGATATCTTTACAAAGTTTGAAGTAAAGTGAAAAAGGGGTTGCCAAGTTAGAGCGCGATATGTAAAAATGTCTTAAAATTGATGAATTAAGTCCCGTAACTGAAATTTCGCGAAAACGAATACAGATCATGATTCCACCGTACTCCATTGAAGTTAATTAAACAAATTGGTTGTCTAAATAGAGAGCAACAAGTTTAAAAGTTTGCCTTGGAATTAACGAAAAAAGTCTCGTAATAAAAAAAATAAAAATTTAGCAAAAGAATATACAGATCGTGAAGCCATCGTACCCAATACAATAGCTCTACAAAGTTTGAAGTATTTTGACCAAAGGGGTAACTGGTTAGAGAGCGACATAAAATAGACGCACAATTGGTATACTAGTACCATAAAATGTCCCTCGTTAGAATGTTATATAAAAAATCTAATCAAACACAAAAAAGTGCTGCCAAAGGAATTTGTCTTGCCGTAAAGTTGTGTCATGTTCGCATGTAATATGCGCAACCGAAAGCACCACAAATTAAATTCAATCTACGGTAAAAATGTTCCCTTATTTTGAAATAAAAGTGAAACAATTGAGGAGCTGGAATATGTAAGAAAAATTCGTTTGACATACGACAAGTCTGAGAACACATATCAACATAGAACAATATATGAACGCCGTCATATTCCCGACTTTTTACAAATAAAATGATGGGTTAAGCCAGGTTAAATAATGTATCAACCCCCCTGCATTTTGTGACGAGTCCGTGTGCCTAGATTGTGCTGAAAGTAAAATCCATGTCTACACACGACACAGGTAAAATGACTTCGTCGTTCAGTGAAGTACACCAAGGTGAATCGAAGACATCCCTGCTCTTAGCATGTCAAATTCACAATTTTTACGTTTACGTAAAATTTACTTTACAAAAAACTTATAGTCATCACTACAGAAGTTTTACGGTCGGCGTCTCGATCTTGTGGCAACAGATCTTTCCCTCTACAACTAAAGTTTGTTTTTCCTCTACCGGATTCGACTTTACTACCCGAGTTGACATGTTCAACATGGCGGATGTCTTATAAGAAGCAGGAGATGCTTACTCTACCGGTACACCTGATCTCTCCCATGGTTTTGTTATTGGGTCCGTGTTGTTCAACTGTATGTGTGTCTTCATTTTTCTTTTTGTCCCCTACTCAAGTGGTGTCCTTGTTTCTTAGTGTGTCTGATTTTGCCATTGTCCATGGATTGTTCGTTCCTTTGATTGACGGTTCGGTTCTCACTTACTTTAAACAAAACCTTCAATAAAAAGAGAAATAGAAATTGAATATTTATCAATCAAATCTGGATATTGTCCAATGTCAATCTACATTTGACGAAGCCTTGGTTTAGAAAGAATGAATTAAATTCCTGTGTCGTTGTAGAAAATCTTCGAAGTGACTACATCCTCTAGCATAACGGATTAGTTGAGAAATATATACACTATTGGCTTGGGGAAGACGGAATTTTGCTCTTGGGTGTGGAAAGTTTACAATATCAAAACTGAAATAGTCTTTTATCATAAAATTCGTGTGCTGAGATTACCACTGTCTTCAAATTCAGAGTGTAAATTTAAAATTGAACCAGAATGGTCAGTGTCTGTTGTCTCCTTGATTCAAGTTTTGGTGGATATATTAATGGAATATAGTCATCAAATTTGCTCTCGTTAAGTGACACGACATCGTCAATATATCTGTAGGAGAAATTAAAGGATCTTGCTTCTTTAGTTTGTTGCCTTTGATCAAATTTTTAATAAATTCTGTTTCGTACGTGAATAGAAACAGATCGGCTATGAGAGGAGCACAATTCGTACCCATAGTAATGCCGACTGTCTGTTGAAATATCTTCCCTACAAACTGGACAAATAAGTTGTCAGTTAGAAATTCCAGCATGCTAATTACCTGTCCTTCAGCGAAGTAGCGCGTGTTACCTTTTGGTACTTTGTTAGTAGAATAGGTAGATGTATATGCTTGAGCTATATAATTTAGAATGAGGAAAAGTAGTATAAAGTGTAGAAAAATGGAATGCTTTCGACGATTCAATCTTTAAAAATGTCCAATTTTTTCATTACTTAATAGGTTTTGATGTTGAAAAGAACCGGATAGATAAAAGAAACACCAGTAAATATCGTCGTTCACCGGTCAGTATATGGGAAGGTCGAAGATCTGTGTTGGTTATTGGTGGAGTTACTTCCCTTATAATTATCATACCTTTGTGTGCCTGTATACTGCCAGAAATTTATACCATGTGGAGACATGCTACTGATTATGTTTCTTTATACCATGGCAAAACAAAAGAGAATGTGGTAAATCCGGACAACAGCCAGCATACTGAAGATTTGTCTGAAGAAAATGAAACTATCAGAAAAGAAAAGGAGAGAAAAAGAGAATAAAACAACACCCATAATAGTAACGTTTCTTAAAATCGGATATATAAAAACTGAAAGGAGGGAAGACAATCATTACAAACACTAATACATTCATCGACTTGTAGTGAAAGAATTTAAATTCTCATGCAAACTCTATAATCTTACTCCCTTTATAATATATATGATAGACTTTTCTTCAAGTTACAGATACAAAAAAATACCGAAGTTGCATGAAAAACAGTAAATTTCGTTATGCTGTACACGTGTTTCAAGGAGTAACCTTACAGATCGAGTTTGGTATTCTAAGCTGTAGATTGGATTGATGTTTCATATACATTTTTGTCACTTTTTATTTGTTGTGTTTTAAGGCAAAGTTTGTATGATGCTACAACTACATTTATCACTTTTTTCTAATAAACCCTTGACAAAATTGTGCTAAATTTAGAGCATCTAGCATTATTTTACCTTTTTCAATATCTTTCTTCTTTGCATATTTCAGGAATGAGCTATTACTGACGAGTAATGACTATGATGACTTTTTGTTGACTTTTCAGTGTCGCGTCAGTTCAGCAAGATTGACAATTTCAATTGCGTTGAATATTGAGGAAACATATTTTAACCTCATTTTTTTAATGTTTCGTTGGATTTTATTTAAGTAAAACATGTTTGATTTGGTATGATAAAGCAATTAGGGACCAACCATTTAACCTGAAAGGGGGGGGTTATGGTTTTTTTTTTCTGGACAGAAAATTTTTTTCGCGCTTCGCGCGAAACAAATTGTTTATTTTTTGCACGCGTATCAACAAAATATTTTTTTTCAAAATTAACATTATTTTTTTGGGCAGAAAGCCTCAGTCAGAAAATTTTTTTTCATCATTTTGGCAGCCAAAATATTTTTTTCACATAAAATCAGATCCAAAATATTTTTTTAGGAAAAAACCATAGCCCCCCCCCCCTTCAAGTTAAATGGTCGGTCCCTTATTTACTTTCTATTCGAAAAATGGCTTTAGGCAGAGCTTTTCCTAACGCAAAGCGGAGGCAAATAGCTGGTGTCAAGAGGAACCCTAAACTTGTTCTCGTAGTAAATTACTATGTATTATTTCTTAAGCATAGGAATTCGCAAAATAGCAATAATCATTACGGGTTAAACTAAGTAGTAAGGCATGGCAGAATTAGTGGACCATCATTACTAATCTTCAATAAATTTATCTATTTCCTCTAGCAACACCTATACAAACGCCTTCACAACTCCTGTCTTTTGTCTGTTGACCAAGCAGTAGAAGTCCTATGGAATTCTCTAGCAATAATTTTGTAGTGCAACTTGTAATTTTTGAAATAATAAAAATCACATACGGATACATAAAATTCAAACGCTTCATTGGTAAATCTCAAATCCCGTTCATTTTCTCAAATACATTATATCAAAACATTTGAATTTTTCCACACTGTATACCACACTTCCTCATGATAAACTACAATCACGAATGAAAAGTATCATTCAAAAGGCCTTTGCCGATTCAAAAAAAAAATGTTAGTTTAGGTTATAAATCCATTTAAAGTATGCTAGGATGAAAAACAGGTGTGCAGTAAGCTTGATTTTCTAATTGATAATATATTTGTCTCATTTGGAGGTGCTAATAATATATATCAACAGGAAGTTGGCAATAATTTTGCACCTCTACTCGCAGACTTGTTTTTATATTCTTACGAGACTGAATTTCTTCAGACACTCGTAAAAATCATAAAATAAAAGATGCTAGATCCTTCAATCTAACATATAGATATATTGATGATGCTCTTTCAATCAATAATGCATCTTTTGCTAAATGGATCCCATTAATATATCTGCCAGAACTAGAGATAAAGGAAACGACAGAAACCACCAAATCTACATCTTTTTGGACTAATCTCTCGAATAACAAATTTAGGTTCAGCATATGTGCATTTCGACAACTTATGTCTCATCAGTGCAGATAATATCAAAATATTTGGAAATCCATGAACCGAAATATGTGTAAAAAGTGATGGAGAACAAATTACCAATAGGATCTAAACAGGAAAGCGAAAAGTAGCTAAGGACAGAGCTATGCAAGAGGGAGATACTCCTTAGGTTTTAACAAAATTTTCTTTAATCTAGATATTGAAAATTTTCAAATAAAATTGGCTTTCGGGCCAGCACCGAAACACTGGCTACTGGGTTGGTGAATACCCTCGGGGACTAACAGTCCACCAACAGCGGCATCGGCCCAGTGGAAAAAAAAATTAAAAAATACCGAGGTTACTGTGAATTTAGGTTCTGCATATGCGCATTTCGACAACTTATGTCTCCTCAATGCAGATAAAATCAAAATATTTGAAAATCCATGTTTGACGAAAATGGTCTTCTCAGTACTAAAATTTACGACAAAAGGGACGATTTTAATTTCAAAATTATCAATTTCCCTAACATGGACAATTATATTTCAGCTTCTCCTGCTTACGTAGTGTATGTTTCACAGCTGATTCGCCACGCAAGAGCTAGCACAAATTATGAAGACTTTCTCATTAGGCATGGTTATCTCCGTGACCGCCTTATTAATCAAGGCTTTAAAAATTCCGTCTAATACGATCATTAGAAAAGTTCTTTAATAGATATCAGTCCCTTGTGGAAAAATTTGAGGTTTCGGTCCAAACTCTGATTTAATATTCTTTCTTTACTTAATACAGGGATGTTCGTTTCTTTTGACTGTCTACAACCTTTGAATGGCAATTTCTACCGGACACTACCACAATGGAAGGGGAGCTTTGTCGTGCCATAAAACCGCTTTAACCCACTATTTCTTTTGAAATGCCTGTACCAAGTCAGGACCATTGCTGTTGACAATTTTTCCGGTGGATTCCACCTGATCTGTCTTTTTGTCTCATGGACTTCGGCTCTTGACCACTCTGTTCGGTAAATTTGTTATTATCCCCATTTCTCTTTTGCATTCTCTGAAAACATTTGCTCTTTCCATACTGTACACCACACTTCCTCATCATAAACTAAAATTACGAATCAAAAGTATCTATCCAAAGCCCTTTGCCGATTAATTGTTTCACTAGGTTATTATCAACATTTTTTTCTATTTTTTTTCTATCCCATTTTACACATTTTTTGATATGTGGAGTTCCAAATGTTTTTTTATTTGATCTGCATTGAAAAGACATAAGTTGTCGAAATGCAGTTCTAATTAACAGTTGCTTCGTTATTTTGTTATTTAAAAAAAGAGGAAAAGTGTGCTACGATGAATAACAGGTGTGCAGTGTACTTGATTATATTTGTCACATTTGGAGTTGCTATTTATGAACAGGAAGTTGGTATACAAATAAGCACGACAGTGGTCCTCTACTCACACACTTGTTCTTATACTCCTACGAGACTAAGTTTCTTGAAAGACCCCTAAAAGCTCATAAAATAAAAGATGCTAGATCCTTCAATATTGAGGATGTTCATTAATAACGCATCTTTTGTGTTATTTTTGGTATTTTGTTTTTTTATGACCACTGGGCCGATGCCTCTGCTGGTGGACTGTTAGTCCCCGAGGGTATTAACCAATCCAGTAGTCGGTACTTAGGTGCTGACCCGAAAACCGATTGTATGGAAACTTGCAATATCAAAATTTTACAAAATTTAGTTTGAAACTAAGATGTATCACCATCATGCATAGCTCTGTCCTTGGCTCAATTTTGGCTTTTCTATTTAGTAGATCCTTTTGGGTATTTGCTCTCTATTAGCTTTAACATATTTTTCGGTTAATGGACTTCCAAATGTATTGGTTTGATCTACACTGATGAGACATAAGTTGTCGAAATGCACATATGCAGAAAATAAATTAACAGTAACTTCGGTATTTTGTTATTTATTGCTAAATGAATCACATCAATATACTAGTATCATCCAGAAATAGAAATAAAGAAAACAACAGAAACTACTACCTCTACATCTTTTTTAGAATTGCATCTTAACTTTGACTCAGCACTGCAAATAATGACAAAAAAGTGACTTTGATTTCTAAAATATCAATTTCGATAACATGGACAGCAATATTTCGATTTCTCCTGTTTACGTGTACAGTGTATGTTTCACAGCTAATTCGTTACTTGAGAGCTAGCACCAGCCATTTGGACTTACGCATTAGGAATAGTTATCTTCGTTACCACTTAGTTAATGAAGGCTTCAAAAAAATAGTCTGATACGATCAAAAAAGTGTTATTTAGTAATTATCGGTCCATTGTGGCGGAAAACATTGAAGTTTCTGTCCGATTTTTGCTTCAGGATTTTTTTTTATTTCGTACTGAGATGAACATGTCTTTTCACTGTCTACGATCTTTCAATAATGACTTGCTACCGGATACTACCGCAATGGAAGGGGAGGTTTGGTGTATCCAAAGAACTGGTTGAACCCACCATTTCTTTCGATGTGCCTGTACCAGTTCGGGACTATTGCGGTTGACAATTTTTCCGGTGGTTTGCAGCTGCTTTGTGCTTTTTCTCGTTAGAATTCAGCTCTTAGCCATTCTGTTCGATAATTTTGTATATTATCCTCATTTACTGGTTTGTTTTATTGCGCACCATATCATATATGAATTTGGATACTGTACAACAATCTTGTAACCAAAATATATGACATATTTCACATTATAACTATAGTTTAAATGAACGTTTCCCTTCCCTAAGGTAGCATTACAGTAAAAATCTTTTTGTACTACAAATACAAGTAGTAGACTGATATTTATCTCTCACGATCCGTTTATATATAAATATATATATAACACCGACAATAGCATGGACGTGTTGAGTTTTGAAAGAGTAATAACAGGTGCATTGATGCGGTAATCATCTCCTCTCATGCTAGTATCACCCGTCGTGTCGCAAAAACAAAATTCGTAATCGAGATGAGGCAACAAAGCGCTTTATTTGGTCTGTCGTTCATAGAAAATCATAATGTTGACCAATGATATTGGTTTTGACCGTAGATATGATTCAGAAGATTCCCTGAAACTTAAAAACACATTGCTCAATAATTTGTCATGATTATGTGGAAAGTAATTGCAGCCAAGAAAATCACGTTGATTATAAAAATTGAACTTTTATAAGTGTCTGACATTATAAGTTATCATGCACTGAACCAACTAATATGATTATTTAGATAGTGTCGAAAATAGTTGAACGGCAAGCGACCTTCAGGTCGGGCCGTTCAACCATTTTCGGCACTATCTAAATAATCATATTAGTTGGTTCAATGTATGATAACATTTTTGTGCGGTTATGCAAACCTGTTTGTGTTTAACTAAGAAAACGATAATTTACAAAATGACCTACATTAAACTACACGATTATACACATAAACGCTATGTCGACTGACCGCGTACTCTGGACAATACACAGCCGAATGGTGTATTGATTTAAGTTTACATGGCGTTTTCGTAATACATGGAGCGAAAACCTTTGAAAATGAATGCAAATAAAATATTTCAAATAATTTACATGTTATTCCAAGTATAGATGTATTTTTTACTGTAAATATCAGGCTGAAATTAGTTTTACATTACGTGGAAGTAAACTATGTTAAACTTTAATTACGATATGTTTATTTATCCATGCTTACTGCATGTTTGTGAATTTTGTCCTTATGTACAATTCTTATATGTACGCCTTTGAAAGACTTTGGTCTACATGTAGGTGAAACACTACATTATCATGATTATTGATTGTCATGTGTAGGGCGGACATGGTTATTTAGCAGGTGGTTAATCAGCCAATAGAATCCAAGTTTACATCCGCATAACCGCACAATATCTTTTGACGTTAAAGCAAACTAAAAAAAATCATTTACAAATCTATTCATCATTATTAATACCTTATTGGTAGAATGAAGTATGTTATGCCATATTGTTGACAATTCTACACGTCTCATTCATTATTTAAATTTCGAAAAAAATTTACAAATGTATTTTTATTGATTTAAGCTTAATAGTCACTTGGCAAAAAATATGTTTGGCTTCATTTCTACATTTTACATGTATATAAATAAAATGTATCATTATCTTCAGCCTTTATCAGTGTACACTTTGTAAGCTAAGCCATATTCATTTATTCCGTCCAGATACATTATAACACAATTCAGCAAATGCACGGATTATTTTGGTCTTTAATTAAAAAAATCCTATTTTTATTGCAACGTCCAATTTCATTGGTCAACGTCAAGAACAACAAAGAAATTCTTCTTGAACATTTATACGCTCCGAGGTAAAATAGTGCAGTACATAGTCTTATTCAATGACAACATTATATTAAATTCAAAGGATTGGAATATAACAAATAAAAGTAATTTTGGAGGATTTCATGGATGTGTGAACGCTGCCTTTTACTCACAAACTTTACATTTGTGAGTCAGTCAGTCTGCCGTGACGTCGATAACTCCTCCAATCTTACTTTTATTCCTATAATAGATTTATTTACTTACTCACTGTAAACTGCGACGTTGAAAGATCGATAATCAGCTAATGCTTGCTTAGCTGTCGTTACTGATTATTGAAAAATAAAAAAAGACAGCTTCTTCCGTAAATGGTGGTTTACAGTGAGAGATGACTCATGTGAGATCGATGCACGCGACCTCATCTCACACCGGTAAATGACCAACCAGACGTGTTGATTTTTGAGATATAACAATCGTAACCATGACTTAACGTTATAAAACACCTGACGTCACAATTTAAAGAATACTCAAATGGCGACAACGTTGTTCAAACAGTAAAGGTTACCAGACGTTTCTTTTCGCTTTTTACGGAAGAAATAGGATCTTGCATAAGATCAAAATTAAAGATCGGGACATCTTTCACTCGTGTAAGAAATTCTACGTCTTTTCTTCTCGTTTCGCTACGCTCCACTCGAGAAAAGACGAAATTTCTTACACTTGTGAAAGATATCCCGATCTTTAAGCTGACCTTATGAAAGATCCTATTATTCTTATACCGCGATAAATGGTAGAATTTACAATTCCGAGCATGGCAAAAACATATGTGAGCAAAATTGTATCACGTTACATACAGTACTTTTCTCCGGACAGGTAAACGGTCTCAACCTATCTATTTTGATAATTACCAATATAAGTAACTATTATAGGATACCATAAATAAGCAGTGTCGAGTACAACATGTCGTCATATAGTATTAGCAATGTTGGATCACATGTGTGCATGACAAATTGAGACGTGACTCTAAAATCGAAATCAGGTCACGTGAAAGCGTCCAGTTTGCATTGTAATACCACGTAGAAACATATTCACCACGGTCGATTGGTTATGCTTTTTATCAGATAGATTTTTTATTAAAAACACAATTTTATAAGCAGAACATTTTTTCATTTCAATTCGCCACTTGTTTACTTGAATACGAAATTAGCGAGATATTGTAACGTCACTTCCTACAGTGACAAGAAATCTTTTATTATCACCGGTGACTACATGATATTTATTTTACTGTAAAACTCGGTAAATCACCGCTATATATGTAATAAATGCATCTATTGAAGATGGTCGTTATATTTAGGAAAGATTGTGAATACTTGCATAACTAAACAAATCGCAAAACAATCAACAATATGATTTTAATAACTTTTTTATGCAAATTACACCCATAAAGGGTCAACCATATAATAAAAACATACATAAGTTACAAAACATACAAAAAAATTAACACACATATTTATGCATTATATCTACATATTACAACTTTGACCGACGAGGAACTTATCGTAATGATTGTTTTATAAAGGTTTGGGATAGTATATATTTTAACTTATCAACATCTGACATGATGTTATTGTTGGAATAGGCCATGGGCTGAAGTCACTTTCTGTGCTCCAATCACTTCCCATCCAGAACATTTTTTTAATTCCTCTTATGTCTCTATTCAAAATAACACATGTTAACATGAAAATAACTTGAAAGTAAAGACATAGCAAAGAATATGGCCACTTTTATAGTACACCACTCAAAAATATCTGATATTTTCGTTTTCTTTCAAGTTTAACTTTTTAGTTAGTTCCTATAGATGGGCGAAATACTAGTATACAAAACTTTGATATCAAATAAAAGCAATATTCATGAGTTTTACAATGAACATAGGTTTAGGCACTTTTTTATGGTCTGATGAAACAAAAATGGTATGCTCCCTCTGCAAAAATGATGAAAATGTTGTTTTTTCCAATTCCTTTTAGATAAACGGCCTTTGTAGATTGCTGTACTTTTTGTACCTAAGTTATAAGTTGTGATACGTGGTTGAAAAATAACATCTTATTAAGTAAAAGGATTTTTATTTTTATGTCAGAATTTTAGAAAAATGGAAATTTTCGAGATTTTCAATATTTCCAATATTTCGACATCGTAAAATTCTGAATATATATCTTGAAATTGCCTATGTAATAATGTTTTTTATCATTTTGTAACATATTGTGTCCAAACAATTTTGTTTCAATCTTCTTTTAGGTTCACAAATGTCAACATAAGCATCCTTCTCCCTAAAAATTATGGAAAATTTCTAGATTTTCAAATTATAAATGCTATAAGATAATTTTTTATTTGAATTTGGGTTTATACTTCCTTATGTCTGACATAAAAAGACCTTTGAAGTAGAATTTAATTGTTTTAGAGACCTATCAAAATGGGAATTTTCAGTTTTCTGAATTATCACTGATTTGTCGTTGAGGTGTAGATTTTTTATAGAATTTATATAGAATTTTGAAATATGAATGTTATATCGTCACATCATGCCAGAACATTAATTAGTATACGTTTTTAGATGTTTGAGACGGTCTGCAGACTCACAAAATGCAAAACTTTAACCCCTTCCTGTAAATAGAAACATTGCTTGATTAATTTTATTTCGCTTCATAAGCTACAGATTTATGATAAGTATGAAATGTGACTTACTCTAACCATGAAATATACACAGATGCCTTAACGAGTACAAATAACAGCATGCCTGGTGTCGTGGTGGCAATTATTTATAAATTGAGGTAAAATGGAAATTTTCGGATTTTAAGTTTTTTTCAGATTTTATCATTTAACACCATGTTTGGGGTCGTGTCGACAATTATTTTCTAAAATTTTTAGTTTTTCAGATTTTCATCATTTCGAAATAAGCAAACGAAATTTTGTCTTTGTCTCAGTTAAGATAAAAATAATGATTATTTCAATGCTTTGTTCCTTCGGTATTCTATTGCCGTTGTTTCAAACTTTGTAGTGAACATATTTTCCTTTACAATGTGATATTCAAGAAATAGTCTCTAAATTGTTCCAAAAATTAAGAAGAAATGGCTTTAAGTGAGAAAAATATGTTTGCAATAGAGCAATTTCCAGTTCAGAGTTATATAAAAACTAACTTTTGACACTGATTTCTGCTAATTTCATAATGTTAGCGATTTATCTCTAATTGGAAAATGGAAAATGGGAGATTTTGAGATTCTTGAATTTGATACAATTGTGTAGTTATATGACAAAGTAGTCTTAATATAGAAGAAATCGTCCAAAATATTATACTGATATCCGCAAAGAATATAACTATAATCAGAACAATCCAGTTTTTGTAGCAACTTTCAACATTTTAAACATTTCAGGCAATCAAAAATATAATAAGTTGGTTGTCTTCTCATAGTTTTCTGTTTCGAACTGTTATTCTGCAAATAGGTTTTAACTCCATATCCTTTCATTTTTCCTATTTGCTGCAGAGTTTGTCTCTCGTGCTGCGTGGAGTCCGTAGAAAGTCTCCCCGTGCTTGAGATGTATGCTCTTATAATATTACAGTTATGGCGTGTTTGTCCGTGTGAGAATTTCTCATACGTTTACTACTTCATTTATTTTTTCAATTTGGCTGTTCAATATTTTCATTGTTTTTACTGAAATGTTATAATCTGTACACACGACTATTTTTGCCTTTTCAACCAAGGTTACACTGCAAGGTTTGCCTACATCTATTTCGATGCGCCTTGTGTTGTCTATCGATGTTTTTTTGTCCTTATTTTTGTCTTTCGTTGGGCTACTTAATGACAAATATTTGTAGGCATACATTGCTCGATTTTACTTTTTTTCTCATTGACCGCTCCCGACATGTGTTGCTTCAATGACATATTTTAGTCGCGATCGATGTTGCTCAACATTTTTATTCTCTTCTTGTAACCCTGGTGCTTTCAGCTGGATAACCCTGAGCATCGCCCGAGTTGGCACTGAATGCCGGGTGGGGAGCAAGGGAGTGACCTTGATATAATTTTGTCAAGAATACCGCTTAAGTGCACGCTAGGGGCCTTCTTGATCTCGCTTGAGGGGGTGAATATTGTTCACCTCTTGTTGAAGACCTTCAGGCGACATCAAGATGTAGACAGGAATAAAAGCCCTGTCCTTGATAAACTGGAGTTTTCTATGTATCGTGTGCGTTTTTGTCACATGTACATTCACTCCATATTCTTTCATTTTTTCTATTTAAGCAAGAGTATACCGAGCATTATTACACTCGTGATTAAGAGCTCTATTAATATTAAGAGACATATATCTACAGTATTAGTTCTGGTTTGATACATTATCACCTGAGTTTAAGTAAATAAAGTCCCAGCTGAAATGTTTCAACCTGTCTTTTTTATGCCAAGTTATGTTACAGTTTTTCATAGGCAGTTTTTTCTCGAGAAAATACATATTTTTGCAGCTCTGTTAATGGCTCTATATTTTGGGAGAAAATCTTCCATATACCATATTCACAATTATAGCAAAGTATTGGCCTAGTTAGACTGACGAACACTTGCTAAAAAATGAGAATTTTTTTCTCAATGCAAATAATACTTTAAACCTTTTGTTGATAAGATATGTATCCTCTTTTTAAAATTTCCTTTATTGTCAATTACTATTCCAAGGTTGTTATATTCAGTTGTTTATGTGAGTGGTTTGCTTTCGTAATAACAGGGGAAGGCAGTAAAGACTTTTTAAAAGTCAAGACTATGCTTACACTAAACTGCCAATCAAAAGCAGTATTCTGCCAATCAAAGCAGTATTGCTGTAACTTATTAAAAGCATTTTGTAGGCTTGTATGCGAAGGGTCACATGAATTGTGAAATATGTTATGTAAATCAATAATAAAGAAGTTAAACAAAGAGAATCTCAAGCTGCCCCCCTTGTTTTATCCCCTTTTCAATTGTAGAATACTAAGACGGGTTTTATGCCAACATTATAAGTCATAAGTTTATACAGAAGGCCATTATACCATACCGTGTCAAATGCTTTGCGTAGGTCTAGGAAGCAAAAAAAATGTTCCTTCTATTTCAAAGTATATTTTAAAATAAGTGTTTTTTAAACAAAAAACTATCTGTAGTTCTATGATTGTCTCTGAAATCAAGCTATTGATTTGAAAATGAATTATCAAAATAGCTTAGTTCAGTGTAGCGCTTAAAAGTTTAGCAATAAAGTTTAAAAGAGAAATGCCTCTATTATTATTCAACATTCACTAGTGACAACAGTTTTAAGTATAGCTACTATGTTCTGACGGATATTTTCGAATATCCAAAATCAGATTAAATAATTTTACTATGGATTTTCAAGTTATAATCTATCTATTGTTTCAGCATGTCTAGACATTTTAACTTAAGAAATGGTTAATGGTGTTCCAGTAAATCAGTTTTAATTCATAGCTCTAAATGTATTGATTTATATAAACCTTTCCATAAGACTAATATTTTTTGTCTATTATTATTCCCTTGAAATCTAAAATGTCGAGATATTTCAGTAATATTTTTTTGTTAATTTCAAACATGTTGATTCGTCCCTCTTTTGCAATGTATGTAAAACATCCCAATTTTGTTTTGGATCAGTTTCTTTCCATTTTATTAATTTGTCAAATAGCTCTTTCTTGAACAAATATTTTTATGTTAAGCCACCTTTTCTTACATGTTTAAGGTGAGTAGACTTTATTTTTCAAGTCAAAAGGATTTTTTTAAAATTTCAGATCCTAAAGCCTTAAACAGATTTTTTTTCCAGCCTCTAAGTTCAGAATCTACCCTTACATTTTTGTACTAACGTAGCCGAACAGTCTGCCAATTTCTTTTAGCTGAAATTTTAAAAACATCGTTCAAGTCTGCGGATGCTTTGTTTACTCCTCGCCGTTGAAGTCGGAAGTGCTGTTTTGAAATGAAATTATTTTGATTATTACAGCAGTGTCTGATAATGTTTAAAGCGTTTTCGGTTAATACATAAGAGTAGTCTAATAAATTTGAGTGAGAATATATTATGAGATGAGAATATACTTGATTTAAATGTGAGTTACAATTTGTACAAGATCTGATAAATATATTGGATCAGACACTTAAAAATTTATGTTCTGAAGAAGGTCCACGTCGGCCAAATAAAACTGAGTGCAAAATGAATCGTTCATAAAATATTGATTGACTTGTGGGTCCATCGTGAAAAATTCTGATTTGTTTTTCTAGATGTTCTTTTGAAAGTCAGTTGAAAATGTCAACTATATGGACTGCCTTTTTCGTTTAGTGTAGCTGAGTTGTACCTGATAGCAGTTAAAAGACAGACAACATTAAGTATACTATATATTTTATTTAAAATGCCCGTTCCAAGTCGGGAATATGACGGCTTGCCAAAAATGTTTTGTGTTGGGTTGTGTTTCCTTGATTCTGTCGTATGTTATACGGATTTTCCTTACTGGTCTCTCCCTTTGTTTTGTTGTCACTTTTATTTGTTAAATATAACATAAAAGTTTGAAGATAAATTGGAACAAAGTCTGTTAATTTAACAACTTAGCCCAGTACAGATAAGGGGATTTTTTTCTGAAAAAAAAACATCTTGTTAGGAATAACCTTGTGCAAAGCTTGCATTACAATCATTGTAACTAATAATCATGGTAACTTTTCGTGATGTTTGTGATATTTTTGGTCGTTATTTGTTGTATTTTAAATATTTCATGTAATTCCTTTAGTGCTGTGTTAATATGTAGAGAATTTCTATGAATAAATTATTTAAGATACTGATAAGCCGTTTAAAGCTTGTGTCATATTTTATGGAAGCCTGTTTGCAACATCGCGATCAATTTATCTCAATATCTAGATTTTTGTATATTCATATTCAATGCTTTTTCATGGTTTAGTGCAATATTTTTCTCGTCTTGGCAGAAAAAGACTTCCATAATATTTACAAAAAGGGTGGTCATTTTCATAGCTGTCAGTATTCCATTTTGATATCATTTGGTTTATTGTGATTACAGCTTTCAACAGAAGAGAAGTTGCAATCATGAAACTTGAAAATATCTTCTTTTTGTCTTTCTTCGAAGGTAAGTGATGTAGAATTTTTTACAAGAATCAAATATGGTATAGTTAAAAGAGTTCCAATTTTATTTGTCAACAAAAATCTTATTTCTACGATGTCAGTGATCAGTTCCGTTCTTTTCCGCTTTTATGTCCGTGTTCAGTTTTATTTTACTTTTTAGTTTCCAGGTTCTGTTCTTTTATTTTACACGTTAGAGTGCATTTTCAGTTCAGACACTAGTTTAATTTTTTGTGTTAAGTTCTGTTCAAGTAGTTAACTATGG